>BDRX01000063.1:126150-145532 GCA_003203535.1 Raphidocelis subcapitata | reverse complement strand
CCCCCACGCCCCCCACCCCCAACGCCACCCACCCCCCACGCCCCCCACCCACCACCCCCCAACCCCACCCCCCAACCCCCAACCCCCAACCCACCGACCCCCCCACCCCGCCCCCCTCAAAGGAGTCCAACATCACCGCCACCGCGCTGGCGGCGCGGCTGGCCGTGGTTGCTGTGAGCAGCATCGACCGCGAAATGCACCGCTGCTGGCAGGTCCACAACGGCTCGGACGACATCCTGGCGGTGCGGGGGGGAGGGAGGGGAGGAGGGGGGGAGGGGCACATTGACACCTGGAGGGCAGGGTCCAACCCATCCAGCTTGTATGGGCTCGGCGCCCCTGTTTGCCCGCCGCCGCCGCCGCGGCCGCGCGCGCACCAGCACAGCCTCGCGTTCAACGGCTCCTCAAAGCGCTTTGCAGATCGCTTCGTAGCGCGTGCCCACCGCACGCGGGCACGCTCTGTTGCTGCCCTGGCTCCCGCATCAGCACGCCTGCAAGGGCCCTCCCAAGCGGGCACGCACCGTGACCTAGCCCCCCTCCCTACACAAACACACAAACACACACACACACGCACCCTCGCCAGGTCAAGCGCGTGCTGGCCGAGCTGCTGCCCCGCAAGGGCCTGTCCGGGCTGCCCCTCTACGCGCTTGGCGCCAGCAGCGGCGGCGCGTTTGTGCTGGCCCTGGCCGCTGAGCTGCCGATGGCGGGCGTCTGCAGCCTGATCATGGGCAACCCCCGACTGTCCAGCTACGAGGCCGCGGGCGTGGCGCTGCTGGGCCGCTGGCCGCCGACCGCGTTTGTGCACATGCCCAAGGACACGCGCACGGCGGGGCTGGTGCGGAGCAATGCCGAGTTCCTGCGCAACGCGGTGAGCGGGGGGCCGGGGCGGGGGGAGGGGGGGGCAACAGACCCGTCGCTCCCCATTGCTGGACGGCGGTATTGGCTTCATCCCTTGGCACACCGCCCCTGCCCTGACCCCACCCCTACTGCAGCGTTGTGCACATGCCGGCATGCCCATCAACTGAACCCGCTCCCCCCCCCCAAATAACCCGCATCACAGGGCGTGCCCACGGCCGTGTTTGAGGCCACCGAGCTGCCCGTGGCCGCGGACTGGCTGGCTTCAAAGGTGCCGGAGCTGCGGGACGGCACCTGCGGGGCGGCCGCAGTGGTGCAGGCGCTGCAGTCGGGAGGGCTACTGAAGCCGGACAGCCACCTCAAGGTGCGGGCCCCGCACCCTGCTTGCTCCGGCAGCCGCCAGACTGATCGGCGCCTCACAGCGCCAGAGGGCCGGCCGCACCCCTGCCGTCCGTCGTTGCTGAAAACCCGCCTCCCCATTTGAGTTCGAGGCAAGCGTTTTCCCTCGCCAACCGCGTGCGTTCCCCCCGCCTCCTCCGCCCCCCCCCCCAGTACGACCCGCGTGCCGCAGACTGGCGGGGCCCCGTCACCCAAATCCCCGGCTGCGGTGGGCTGCGGCTGCAGGTCGACGCCTCGCCGCTGTCGGAGGTGCTCAACGTGGCCTGGGCGAAGCACGAGATCATATCAGATCAGTTTGGGGAGGTTATCCAGTTCTGGAAGGACGCGGCGGCGGGCGGCCAGGCGGGCGGCCAGGCCGGCGGCCAGGCGGCGGGCGGCATCGGCGTCGGCGCCGCCGGCGGGCGGCGGTACTAATGCCGGCAGCGTGGTTGGCCATCTTTACGCGCCGCCCTGCTCGGTCGTGACTCGCAGCCTTTTGTTGCTGCGTGCGAACTACTCGCATTTGTCCTTGTGCTGCTTGGGGCAATGGCATGGGTGCATCCACTGCCGTACTCCACACACCAACGCCTTTGTGACGATACCGAATTGCCCCGAACAACCCACGATCATCGCTGCGCCCCCGCTCATGCCCGAGCAAGATTTAGGAACTTTCAAGCCTTGACTGTCGTACAATATGAACTGTAACAACTGAGTCACCCAATCCGCTGGCCGCTCTTCACGCACATGCAAAGCAGTCACTTGGTCACCGCCGGGTCCACCGCACCACGTGGGTGCGTTCAGCGCATAGCCGGTTCAATTACCGCAATCATCAGTCCAAGTATTGGAATGCGCCTGGCCCGGCCTCCACGAAGCCCTGCAGGCGCCGCTGGTGAAAGAGACCCGTGCGCCGGCAGATCCGGCCTGGCGCGTGCATAGCGGCTCCATACGGCCGAGCTTGCGCTTGGGAATCATCCATGGATTTCGCATTAGCCCGGGGCAGGTCTGCCTGCTGAAGGGCGCAGGCGCAGCGGGTTGCGAGCTGCGGCGCAGCTGCGGCGGCGCGCCGCGCGCTGCGCGCCGCGCAGTCCCTGGCGCGCCCGCGGCCCTGTGCTAGCCGAGAACCTCTCAGGGCGCTACCAGCAAGCAGGCTGCGGCTTGGGGCGCGTAGGAAGCAGCGCCGCAGGGATGGCGCTGCGCATGGGCGGGGCCGCCGCCGGCGGCTTGGTGCAGGTGCTCCTCCGCCAGTGCGCCCCCAGCACGCTCCCCGCCCGGCACGCAGCCGCAGCTGCATCAGCGGCTGCATCAACGACGGCGGCGGCGGCGGCACCGCAGCGCGGGCTCGCCACCGCGGCTCCCGACGCGGCGCCCGTGGGCGTCCCCCGAGCGCGCATTCTGGACGGTGGGTCCCCGGCGCTGCCGCCCGGTTTGGAAGCGGTGCCGCAGGCTGCTGCGGTTGGGCGAATTGTGCCAGGTGCCGCCCGCACGCGCTTGCAAAACGGCCCAAACCACCCGCACCGCAGGCCGTGCGGTGGCTGCCGAGTGGGAGTTCCAGCTGGGGGCAGAGGTGGTCGACCTGACTCGCCAAATCGGCCGCCCGCCCGGGCTGGCGGTGGTGCAGGTGGGCGAGCGGCCGGACAGCTGCCTCTACGTCTCCCGGAAGCAGGAGGCGGCCGCGCGCGCGGGCATCGACTGCAGCGTGCACCGGCTGCCGCAGGTGGGGAGGTGGTCTAAAACCGTTTTAGACATGTTGCATGCAGGCACTCCTGCATGCACTCCCGTGGATTCGCGCGCCGTGGCGGGATGTTGTGGGCCCCCCTGTGGCGACCAACAGAAAGGCTAACGTGTGTCTCCGCCGCCGCAAGCCGGGCCCCCACCCGCTTTCCCTCACCGCGGCCCCCCCAACCGCCGCAGGACGTGTCGCAGGAGGTCCTCTGCGCGCGCGTGGCCGCGCTGTGCGCAGACCCCCGCGTGGACGGCGTGCTGGTGCAGCTGCCGCTGCCGCCACACCTCGACGAGGAGGTGCGCGCGCGCTCGCGCGCGCCTCGGCCACGCCCGGCCGCGCTCAGGCCGGCGCTCAGGCCGGCCGCGCTCAGGCCGGCTCGGGCACAGCCACCGGCGGCTGTGCCTGACGGCCTCCGCCTTGTGTGCACGCGCGCACAGATGCCTGCTAAGCCTGTCGGGTGCCGCCGCGTTTGGAACGCACGCCTCATACCGTACGAGCCTCGGCGGCGCCGCTGAAAGCCGCCACACCCCCCAAACCCGTCCTGTGGTGCAGTCTGTGATGGGGTCGGGGGCGCTGGACCCCAGGAAGGACGTGGACGGCTTCCACCCCCTCAACATGGGGTGCGTGTGCGCTGCGCTCCTGAGCCTTTTTTTGGCTGCGGCTGCTCTGCTGGGTGTGTGACGCCGTGTGCCGCATGCCCCTGCCTCGGCAGCTGAGCTGCAGGCTGGCGGGCTTGGGCAGGGGCGGCACTCGACCCGCAGCCAGCCAGCCGCCACGCCGCCTCAATCTAACACCCCTGACACCGCCTCACGCCGCCGGGCCCCCTCCCTCAACCCCCCCCCCCAGCCGCATGCTGATGCGCGGCCGCGCGCGGGCGTTTGTGCCGGCCACCCCACTGGGCGTGATGGAGCTGCTGGCGCGCAGCGGGCTGGACGTGGCCGGGCGCAGCGCCGTCGTGCTCGGGGACTCAAACGTGGGGGGCGGGCCGGGGGGCCGCGCGCGCCTTGCTGTTCTGGTGCTTCTTGTGGCCCCCTCCCCCTTTTTGGCGGGCTGTGAACAGTGTGCGTTGAACCGACAGGGAAACAGCCGGCCTGCACGCACGGCAACCACGGCCCCGGTTCATACCGCCGAAACCCCTCCCGCCCGCGCCGCCGCGCCCCACCCACCCCCCCAGGTCGTCGGCACGCCGCTGAGCTGCCTGCTGCGCGACCGCGGCGCCGCCGCCGTCACCGTCTGCCACCGCGTCAGCCTCACAGAGTGGTTTGAGGACCAGGACCAGGTGCAGCGGCGCAGGGCGCACGCGATGGCGTGCCTGCCGCAGCTGCCAGGCCTGCAGCGGCCCCGGCCCTCGGCGGGCGCGGACGCGCCGCCGCCGCCGCCGCCGCCGCCGCCCGACCGCGCGGCCGCGGCGCTCGCCGACGCGCGCCGCGCGGCGGCGGTGCTGGGCAGCTGCCAGTTCGAGTCCGCCCACCTCCCCGACATCACCCGCACCGCGGACTTTCTGATTGTGGCCGTGGGGCACCCCGGGCTGGTGCGGGCGGACTGGGTCAAGCCCGGCGCGGTGGTGGTGGACGTGGGCATCAACGTCGTGCCCGCGCCGCCCTGCTGCGCCGACGGCGCCGCCGCCGCGCCCGGCGCCGCCGCGGGCGCGGAGCTCGCCGCGAGGGAGGCGTCGCTGGGGCGCTCGCCGCGCTACCAAACCAGCGCCACATACGTCGCCGCGCCGCGCGACAGCAGCAGCAGCGGCGGCGGCGGCGGCGGCGGCGGCGCCGGCGGTGAGCCGCAGGGCGGCTTTGGCGGCTTTGGCGCGCTGGCGGTCGCGCCGGGCTACCAGGTGGTGGGTGACGTGGCGGCCGACGAGGTGGCGGCGGTGGCCAGCGCGCTGACGCCGGTGCCCGGCGGCGTGGGGCCGATGACCATTTCTGCGCTGCTGTCAAACACCATCCAGGCGGCGCGGTACGGCGCGGGGCTGCAGCCCTTTTGGTGAGCCCGCGCGGTACGGTGCTTCAGCCCGGTGTTTGTACTCCGCCGCCGCAGGCGGGGAGGGCTTGACACGCATTCTGTTGGCTGGCGGCGGCTGCCCATACGAGCCGCTTGCACCCCGTATGTCCTTTGTTCAGCTTGGTGCATTAGTGCATTTCAAGACGCATCTGTTGAGACAGCCCCTGCTGGCCTTTGCGGCGATACGGGAGCGCAGCCGCAAGGCTTGCCTCCCAGCAGCGGGCCATTCGCGCGCAAAATTGAGTAACCATGTTCGCATCTGGCTGGCTGGCTGGTGGGGCGCTTACAAGTTACAAGGCAGCGCCCCGCCTGCAGCACACACAAAAGCATGGACAGCACGCCGCAAGCACACCGCTGGCACGCCCAATTGTGACGGCCGCCGCAGGTAAAGCCCAGGGCTGGCTGCGGGGCACGCGCGGGGCTGGCTGCGGGCCCGCGCCTCAGTCCACCGTGGCGCGCGCCAGCATTTCGTCAGAAAGCGCCGGCAGCCCGCCCGCCGGCCCAGGCTCCAGCGCCCGGAAGTTTAGCAGCGCCGACGGCGCGAGCCCGGCGTCACCCACGCGCCCCCCCGCGCGCGGCAACGGCCGCCGGTCCGGCGGCGGCGCGATGAGCTCGAAGCGCGGCGCGGGCGCGCGCAGGCAGGCGGCGACTGCGGCGTACACCGCCTCGAGCGGCTCCGCCGCGCCAAACTGCGCCTCCAGCTGCAGCCCCTGGGGGGGGATTCGCGGGGATTCGCGGGGAGGCGGGGCCGTTTGGGTTTGTTTGGTGGTGACTGGTGACAGCACGCGGGAGGTGGCGATCAGGCGGGTCGCTGTCGGCCGCCGTTTGGCGCCTCACGTTTTGGCGCCGGCTTTGTGCGTTCCGCCCCGCACCAAAGCATCGCCCGCAAACGCCGCCCCGCGCCCCGCAGCCCCCCGGCCCCGCACCTCGGGGAACCGAACCCGCACCGCCGCGCGCGTCGGCGGCGGCCCGCGCCCCGCGGCGCGCTGCGCCTCTTTGAAGGCTTTGGTCGTCATCACCTCGCCGGCGCGCCGCGCGGCCGCGGCCCTGGCAAACTCGGCCTTGAACTCCGCCGGGGTGCGCTGGAAGAGGGAGGCGTCCAGATCGATGGCGGTGTCGGCAACGGGCAGCAGCACACGCAGGCGACGGTCGACCGCGGGCGCCGCGGGCGCTGCAGCCGGCGCTGTCGTCGCTGCCGCCGCCGCCGCTGCCGCCGCCGCCGGCACTGGCCGCTGGGCTGCGCCAGCGGAGTCCGCGCCGCCGCCACCGCTGCTGCTGGCGCCAACAGGAACGCTGGTGCCAGCAGCGCTGCTGCTGCCGCCTCTGGCTGTGCCGCTGTCAGCAGCTGCCGCCCCGCCGCCGCCGCTTCGGCCGCCGCCGCCGCCGCTTCGGCCGCCGCCGCCGCCGCTGCTGCCCCCCGGGCCTTCGCCCGCCAGCTCCCGCAGCTGCGCCAGGCCCTCTGCCGCCAGCGACAGCGAGTCGTCCTCCAAAAAAACGGCAAAGCTGCGGCGCGGGGCGTTGGGTGGAACGGCAGCGGGTGGGCAGCGCAACACACGTGCTCTGGGTGTTGCGCATGCACCCCATGCAGCTAGCCGCCAAGAGGCTCGACAACCCGTTGAGGGCGCAACATGAAGCAGCATGGGCTCAGCGCGCGCTGTGGCAAGGCGCGGTCCCCTGCGCTCGCACCCACCCTCCGTCGTCGTCGCCGCCGCCGTCGTCGCCGTGGACCGAGAACCCCACCGCAGCCAGCAGCTCGCAGCCGCCGGTGGGCTCCACCACGGCCTCGCGGATGCGGCGGTTGGCCAGGCGCAGCTGGCGGTACTTTGGCTCCTGGGGGGTGGGGGGGTGTGTGGGGGCGGCGCGGTTTTGCGAGGGCGGCGGGCGGGGGTGCGGGGCCGGGCTCAGGGCTGGGGGGCGGCGCCGCGACCGGCAAAGCGGGGCTGTGGTGCGGCCGCCCAGCAGGGCAAGCCCGGGTGCCCCGCGGCGCGGGGTGAGGGGCGTGGGGGATGGGCGCGTGCCCACTCGAGTGCGCGAGCGGCGCGCGCACCCGTGGGTTGGACAGGAGGTTGGCCAGCAGCTTGCAGAAGACATCATAGCTCGCCGCCGCGCCCGGCTGGGAAAGCACCAGCGCCGCGGCGCGCCGTATCTCAGACACCTGCGCCGCGGTGGGCGCCGGCGCGGCGGCCAGCGCCGCCGCGGCTTCTGCCGCGGTGGCCGGCGCGGGGGGCGCGTCGCTGTCGGCGCTGGAGAGTGCCGGCGGTGGCTCGCGGACGACGTTGAGGGCGCCGCCGCCGCCTGCGCAGCAAAGGGTTCGATCGGGGAGGGCTTGTTGCGGCAGTTTGTTCGAAGGGGCGGCAAGCGTGTTGCGGCGGAGCGTGCGGGCAACACGCATTGCTCCTCAGCCGGGGTGGCGGTCAAGCTGAGCTTGGCCGCGCCCAGCACGCACCCACGGCTGGCTGGAAGGGGTCAAACTCCGCCGCCGGCAGCAGCACTGGTTGCGCCCTTTCAGCGGCCGCCGGCTGTTGGGGCGCCGCTGTGCTTCTCGGCGGCTGCCGTGCCGCTGTTGCCGGTGCCGTCGCTGCTGCGCCGCCTGCCGCTGCCGCTCCCGCTGCCGCGCCTGCTGCGGGCGCTCCAGCAGGCCGCTGCTGCGGCCGCTGCGGTGCGCCGGTGCGCGGTGCGCTCGTGCTTGCGCCCTGGGAGGTGAGGGGGAGATGAGGGGGGTCACGCTGAGCCGAGCTGCGGGCGGGGCGGCCTGCTCGGCAGCCCAGCTGGTGCACTGCAGCAGCGCGCGCAGCGCGGCGCCCGTCCACGCCAGCCCCGCCCACCGGCTCGCTGCCGCCGAGCTTGTGGCCGGCGCCCTTGAAAGCACCCTTCGCCTTCTTCTTGAACAGGCCCCGCAGCTTTCCGCTGAGGTCGTCGTCCATGATGGCGCTGGGAAATGCCGCTGGAAATGCGATCCCTCTGGCGCGTTGTACGTGATCTGCCGTAGGAACTGCGCTGGGCGGGGAAGGGCGCTGGATCACGGCCGACCGCCGGACGGCCAGGTGACCGCCGAGGGAGCTGACCAGGATCTGACCGCGGCGCCGCCCTGAGAGCTCCCCCCGCCCTGAGGAAAGGGGCCGGTTTTACCGGTGGGGCAACCGCGGCACTCTCTGCCACGGTTATCTTTTGCAAGGAAGCATACTCTTTCATCAGGGTCCAACCGACCAGGGGTTGCCCAAAACCTGCTGGCTCACCGAACCGACCGCGGCCTGCCTGACTGTGCATGTGTGCATTGTAGAGGGCTACCGAGCTACCCACTCGACGGGCGCAGCCGCTTGGACTGGCGCGTTGGCATGTCCCGCGTCGGCGCCGCCGATGCGGGCCGCTTGTCGCCGCCGCCAGCGGCGCCGTTGCCGCCGCCGCCGCCACCGCCGCCGCCTGCGGCCGCCTCTCCACCCTGGCTGCTGTGTGCCGCCGGCGCCGGCGCCGCCGCCGCCGCCGCCGCCGCCGCCGCCGGCGCGAGCGCGGCCGCCTCTGCCTCTGCCGCGGCGCGCGCCGCCTCGGTGGCCGCCGCCAGCTCGTGCTGCCACTCTGGCGGGGCGCCCCCCACCTGCAGGCCCCTGATCCGCTGGTTGCGCGGCAGCTGCACGCTGAGGTTGTACCGCGGCGGCGGCACCATCGGGTCGCGCGCGTTGAGCAGCAGCCACGACAGCGCCTTGCGCAGCGCGCGGCGCTCGTTGGCCAGCAGCTGCGCGGGCGTCAGCTTGGAGGCCTTCACGTCCCAGTCGTTGAGTTTGGAATAGGAGCCCGAGTCGCGCGCGCGGCGGGGGTCGGCGGCGCCGGCCGCGACGCTGCTTTTGGGCGTCGGGGCGCGCCCGGCCCCGGCACCGCCGTTGTCGCCGCTGCCGTTGCCGCTGCCAGAGGCCGCCCCCGGCGTCTTGGCCGCGGCCGGCGTCTTGGCCGCGGCCGGCGCCTTGGGGAGGTCCTTTTGCGCGCCGCGCCGCGCCGCCGCGGCGGAGGAAGCTTCCGCGGGCGCTGCGGCGTTGCCAGCACCCAACGGGGGCTTCGCTGCGTCGCCCGTGGCAAGGGGTTCTGCGGCGCCACCGCCGCTGCTGCTGTTTTGCTTGGCGCGCTGCGGCTCCAAGGCGGCCGTCGCTGGCGGCGGTCTTTTAAGCACGACGCGCAACGACCGACGCGCCGCCACCGCGCCAGCGCCTGCGTCCTCCGCCGCCGGCACCGCCGCCGTCCCTGCCGCCGCCGCTGCTGCGCTGCCTGCTGCTGTTCCGGCTGCTGATGGCGGCACAGCGGCCGGTGGCGCGCCACCGGCCACCGACGGCGTCCGGGAGCGCTTGCCGTCTCCGGCATCGCCGCCCCTGCTGCTGCTTTCGCCGGCGCTCGGTGGCCGCTTGGAGCCGGCAGCGGGAGCGGGCGCCTTTGCGGCGTTGCCGACTGGGGCCGCCTTGCTGGCGCCGCCGCTGCCCCCGCTTGCGGCAGCAGCAGCAGCAGCAGCAGCAGCAGCAGCAGCCTTGGCCGCGCCGCTTGCTGCCGCCTTGCCCCCGCCGCTTGCTGCCGCCTTGCCCGCGCCGCTTGCCCACGCCTTGCCCGCGCCGCTTGCCCACGCCTTGCCGGCTGCCGGGGCTGCTGGCACCGCCGCGGATTTGACCGCCGTGGTCCGCACCGCGAGCGCGCCCCCCGCCGCCGTCGCGGCCGCGACCGCGTTTGCGACGGCCGGCGGCAGCGCGTAGGCGCGCGCGGCGGCGCCGAGGCGCTGCTGCGCCGCCGCCAGGTCCCGCACCACGCGCGCCTCGTACGCATCCGCGCGCCGCTCCGCCTCGGAGCGCTCCAGGCGCCTGTCCAGCGCGGTCTTGCGCTGGTAGGGCTCCTCTGTGTAGTAAACGTCGGCCAGTGGGGTGCCGCGCAGCTTCCACACGTTGTAGTAGTACGACTGGGGGGGGAGTGGGAAGTTGGGGGTGTTGGGGGAAGTTGGGGGGGGGGGACGTTGAGCAAAGCGCGAGCGGCGAAAGGACTACCCTGGGCAGCAGGCGCAGCGCGGGGCGGTGCAGCGCAGCCAGAGCGTGCAGCCCAGCAGCCAGCGCGTGAGCCCGCCGCCAGGAAAACGCTGTAAGCTCGGCCACCCCCCCACCTGCAGCTGGTGCAGTGTTTTGAGCGGGAGGTAGCGCCGCTGCATGCTCTTGTTGGGGCGGCGGAACCAGAGGATGCCCAGCGCAAACAGCGCCTCGTCCACCTCGCTCCACTGCGCGCGCAGCTTGCAGCCCAGCTCGGCAAGGCCCAGCTTCTGAGGGGGGCGCGGGAGGCGGCGGCGCAGCACATCAGAGGGCTGGCTGCGCCGGCGAGCCTGTGGCAGGGAAGCTGCTCGTGCCTGCTCAACTTGCCTGCACCCCAAAACGTGACCAAAACACCCCAATGAAAGTCCCACGCGGGGCGCGCGCCCCCATGCCCCTCCCTCCCCCCCCCCCAAGCCTCGCCTGCACGAGGTCGCAGCCCATCTCGTCGTCCAGTTGGTCCAGCGCCCCCTTGAGCAGGTCCTGCCGCTGCATCTCATTCACAAGCGCAGCCATGCCGCTGGCCCAGGGCGCGTAGGTGGACTGCAGCCCCGTCCGCCCCCGCGCCAGCTGCCGCCCCGCCGCCTCAACCTGCGTCGACGGCTTGGGCAGCTGCGGCCGCCCCACCGCCGCGGCCGCGCCGGCGCGGGTGCCGGCGCGCGGGCGGTCCTCGTCGCCGGGCGCGCACAGCGGCGGCGCGGCGAGGCGCGCGGCCTCGTCCTGCGGCAGCTGCCTGGCGGGCGGGCGGGGGCGCCACTCGGGCAGCGCCGCCTGCGCGTGGGGGCCGATGCGGATGACTCCCACCTCCGCCTCCGCCTCCTCCTCCCCTGACATGCTGCCGTCCCTGCAAGGGGAGGGGTGTTTTCGAGGGGGGAGGGGGTGAAGGGAGGGCGCGGGCCTCGAGGCCGGAGGCAGAGGGTGCTGGGCTCATTGAGGGGTGGGGGCGCTGCATGCCCCCATGCGCAGGCAGGGGTGAGCAGAACGCAGCCCTCGAGCCAGGCGGGCCGCAACAAAGCGCGACCAGGCTGCAAACAGAGCAGCGCGACAGCCCCCAAGCTGCGCGCGGCGCCCCCTCACTCGCTGGTGGCGCGCGCCTGCGCGCGCGTGCGCCCGCTGCGCCGCGGCTCCAGCGCCGGCGCCTGCCCCCCGAACAGGGGGTGCAGCTCCTCGGGCAGCGGCGCGCGCGTGGCCACGGCCAGCCGCGCAAAGCCCGCCCGGTAGCGCCGCCCCAGCGCCGTGGCGGGCGCGGTCGCGTCGGCGTACGGCTTTTCGGCCAGCCCCAGCGACACGCGCCGCAGCCACGCCGCCATGCTGGCCAGCCGGTCCCCGGGGACGGGGTCGGGAACCTCCGGCACCGGCGACCGCGGCGGCGCGCGCGCCGTGGCGGACGACCGGTGGCCCCCCGGCCCCCGCGCCTTGACGCCGCCCCTGCTCGCCGCGCGCCGCTCCGCGTCGCGGATGCTGCCCGGCGTCTTGCGGTGCGGCGCGATCACCACGCCCCACGCCGCGTCGTACTCGCGCGTCGAGGGCTGGCGCAGCTGCTTGGCCGGCAGGTTGCGGCGCGCCGCGACGCTCTCGCGCTTTGCCGCCTCGTACTGCTCAACCAGGTCGGCCATGAAGTCCAGGAAGCCGCGCAGGCGCGCGCGGTACAGCGCCCGCACCCTGGCCGCCGCGCCCTGCCGCAGCGCCGCGCCGGCCCCGCCGACGGCGGCGATGCGCGCCAGGTCCTGCCACTCGGCGTCCGTGGTCGAGGCGTCCACGCCGTTGAACGCGACCACCGCCTCGTACAGCAGGTACAGGTCCAGCGCGCCGCCGCCGCCGTCCGCGCCGCCGTCCGCGCCGCCGCTGCCGTCGCCGTCCGCGCCATCGCCGTCGCCGTCGGCGCTGTCGTCGTCGAGGCTGCAGTGCCAGCTGGGCAGCACGGGCAGGCCTGCGGGGCGGGGCGGAGATCGTGGAGGGGGGGGAGTTTGTGAGGGAAAAAAGCGGTGGGGCAGGGCGTCGCGGCGGGGTGGGCGGCGGCAGGCGGGGCCCCGCAGGCGGGGGCCGTACAGCCACGCGAGCGCAGGCTGGGCGGCAAGGATCGGCGCGCGCGCAGCGCCCGACGCGGTGCTCACCCGCTGCATTGCAGTACAGCTCTGCGAACGGGGGAGGTGGGGTGCGGTGCAGCGAGCAGGGGGTGCGTTGGAGTGGAGCATGGGCCGCGACTGCAGTTGCGCGTGGAGGGGCGCCCTGCAGCGCTGCCAACGGAGCTGGCGCACCCAGAACCAGGGGCAGGCAGCAGCGGCGGGGGTGCGGCCCGCCTCAAAGTCCGCCACTCACTGTAGTAGTGCTCAAAGTCCGCCTTGCCGAGCGTGTAGAGCGCCTGCGTCACCATGGCGGCGACGGCGGCGCGGCGCACGGCGCCCCGCGCCGAGCGCCACTCGCGCGGGCCCTGATCTGCAGAGCGGCGTGGGAGGTGGGGCACGGCGTCCCCAGCGCAGCCGGTGAGGGGGCCTGCTTTCGTGCACTGCTGCCGGGCCCCTGCGACCCGCGGTGCACGGCGGCGCGCGGCTGCGATGCGATGCGCCCAGCGCAGCGCGCGGCGGCGGTGGCCGTCTGCGGCGCCGCAGCGGGTGTGTGGCGGGCCCAGCGAGGTGGCCGCCGCGTCTATGGTGCTGTGAGAAGCTCGGTCACCTTTTGGGGCCGCTCACCTGCAGGTGGGAGGCGGAAATAGCTCTGCGCCGGCAGGCTGCTCACGGGCGGGAGTCTGCAAGCTCTGAGGAGGAGCTGCGCATGCCGTTCACAGCACCATGGTTTTGACGACCGCGTTGAAATTGTGTTTGCGGCCGGAGGGAGTTTCAGCACCCGGAAGACGGCTGCACCGCCAGGGCGCCTAGGGACGCAGCATCATCACCGGGCTAGTGCTCGCTGACGAGCGGGCTGAACGGCCCCCGCACCTGCTGATGGGGAGTTGTAAACGGACAATCTTGTTATCAAGCTTCCCCCACCGGGCGGGACGGCGTCATGGGCGCGCAGCGGGGCAGCACGCTCGGCGGCGCCCGCTCCTGGCCATCCTGCAGCCAGCCCGTGGGGCCCCGCCTGTCCATGAAACGCATGCCAACGCCCCGTCACAAGTTCATGGAGCTGCCAAAACGTTGCCCCTGCCCAAAGCCGGCCGGACAGTGCCATGCCCCCGACTCAGCCACCCGCTCCCTTGTGTGGGGAGGCGTAGATGGCGCCTTGCCCCACGAGCCGCCGGTTGCAGTTTTTTGATTCGCTGTTTGGATTAGACATCTCGGAGGCACTTTCAGGGCCGGAGGCTGATCGCACCTACGCAATTGCCAAGGAAGCAGCTGCAAAAGGTGATACCCACAAGGGGCGCAACCGCGACCTCCTTGGGCTGTGAGGGCGGCCCCGTTCCAATGCGTCCATCCTGCGTGCGTTGAGGGTGCTGGAGCAAGGGGATCGTACCGAATTGCGGGTCAGTCACCTCGAAACAGGGCAAGGGAGGAAGGTGAGTAGGTGACACGGCTTCTTATCGCGGCACGCACCCTCGGTAGGCGGGCTGTTTCGTGCCCGCTGCAGCGCAGCAGTTGGCGACCGACTATCATCTCACAACGGTTCTATACTTTGCGCCCCATTTGCCATGCTGGGGGGCAACGCAGGGCGAGTGCACATCATTGACCGCATTAAGTGCGTTGCCGAGGTCAACTACCCAGCCTCATGACAACAGGGCTTCAACCGGTTGAGCCACTCCGTGCCTCTGCACACAAACAACTACCATAAAGAGCTGGCGGGAAGGGGATGTCAGCCGGAATGAAGGGTGTTCGGCACCAGCCACGCCAGCTGTTGCGCATGTGCAGCGGCGCCCCGGGCCTGGTGACCTGCCACCGCAGCGGCACACGCGCGGGCCTGAGAGGTTTCGGAGAGAAACAAGCACCTTGCTTTCCGGCCTACGGGAGGGCTGCCGCCACCAGGTGGGGAAGCTTGGAGTCGGGGAGGCTGTGAGGGTCGCTTCAGGGTTTAACGACCAGGTGTCCTCCACAGGTTGTTTTGAAAAGAGCATTCGGCGAACCAGCGGAGAAATCCCGCTTCTACAACTAGTGCAGTGCTTCAGAGCGCCCCCCACTGCTACTCCGCAGGGGGGCCCCGGGGCGATCTCGCGCGTCATTTTAGCAATCCTGGGCATGAGGTAGGCAGGAAATCGGGGCGGCGTGACCGCCACGGGGCGGGCGGGCACACCAATTCCAAACTTGGACGCCCCCAAGCGGGCGGCCGCTGGGGTTGTGGCGCGCCTGCGCTTCCAAAGACGAACGCGGTTAGGGGGAAGCGTGGGAGCCTCGCGCTGCGGGCCCTCGTGTCCCCACCCAAACGGCGCGTTCCGCGCTGCTCGCTCGGTTGCACGACGCACGTTCCAGGGGGCTGGGCGTCTAGGCGCGGCGGCCCCCACGCGGCGCCCGGCGCTGCACGCTTGCGCCATGGACCTGCCGCTCTACACTCTGTCCGCCCTGGACTTTGACCACTACTATGGTGAGCCGCCTCGCGGGCCGTTGCGCTGCGGCCGTCCGCTGGCGCCGATGCTGCAGCCGCCGCCGCCGCTGCGCACGCTGCAAGGCGCTGCCGCCATCCGCGCAGCACGGCACGCATGCTGGGTTTAACCTCAACGCCGTGCCCCCTCGCCCTACCCCCCTCGCACGCGCACCCACAGGCTGCTATTGCCGTGACAACGGTGCGCCCCTGGGGCGCGGGACGATGCGCATTGAGGCCGCGACGGTCGCGTGCGCGCTCGCGCAACTGCCCATGGCCGCACGCCCAAATGCCGGCTGACGCAACCCTCCCTTCCCCCCCGCACGCCACGTCCCGCAAAGGCCTCACCCGGCTGGACGGCTGGCGCTGCCCCCTGGGCGGCCAGTACAACGCCGTTGTGGACCTGTACCGCCTTTACGAGGCGGTCGTCGCGCGCGGCGGCATCGACGCGCTGGCGCCCGATTCGGTTTGGTGGGAGCTGTCCGCGGCGGCGACGTCCATGGCCGGCGGCGGGTCGGTGCCGCAGGCGGCGCTCCTGGCGCCGCCGCAGATGCGGCAGGTCTACTCGTCGCGCATCCGCGGCTTCATCGGCCACATGGCAGACCTGGTCCGGCGCTTTGAGGAGGGGCAGCAGCGCAGGCAGCAGGAGGAGCTGGCGCAACAGCTGCAGCAGGGCATGCTGATGCAGCAGGGGCGGCACCAGGCACTGCTAAACCACGAGTACCAGGGGCGGCTGCTGCAAGAGCAGGCACGCCTTGAGCTGCAGCTGAAGCAGCGCCAGCAGCAGCAGCAACTGCAATTGCAACAGCAGCAGCGGCAGCAGCAGCAGTTGCTACAGCTCCATCAGCAGCAGCAGCAGCAGCAGCAGCCCCAGCAGTTGCTGGCCATGTGGAACCAGCACGTGGCCGCGATGCAGGAGCAGCAGCAACGCCAGCAGCAGCAACAGCAGCAGCAGCAGCGGCAGCAGCAGCAGTACATGCAGCAGCAGCAGCAGCAGCAGCAACAACAGCAGCCGCAGCAAGGGCAGCGGCGCTTTGCCCGCCTTCAGCCCCAGCATCATGCGCCCAACCGCGGCGAGCCCACCGCCGCCCTGCTCAAGCGGCCGGCGGCTGCGGCGGTGGAGGCGCCGCAGCCCCTCAAACGCGGCCGGCACCAGACGCGCCGAGTGCCGGAGCCGGGCCGCTGGACGCCCGAGTCTGCATCGTCGTCGCCCCCCGATTCGACGCCGCTGTCGACGCCGGTGCCGGAGGTTCCGGACCCCGTCCCTGGAAACCGGCTGGCCAGCATGGCCGCGTGGCTGCGCGGCGCGGCAGTGGGGCTCGGCGGCGAGGGCGGCAAGGAGGCGGCGGAGGAGGCCTTGGGGCTGGCGCGCCGCTACGGCCCGCACTTTGCGCGGCTGACCGCGGCCACGCGCGCGGCGCTCCCGCACGAGCTGTACCCGCTGTTCTCGGGGCGCCCGCCGCCGCGGCCCATCCGCACCGTGCGGACGACGCGCGCGCACGTGCAGCCCGCCGCCCGCCACATGAGCGCGTGAGTGCCGCGCAGCGCGCCCCGCGCCGCCCTTGCACTGGTGGCTTGCTTTGGTTGCTCCGCCTGCTCGGGAGCCGTGTTGGCTGACAACGCTCGCTCAACCTCGCCCCCCCCCCCCAAACCCCGCAAAACAGGGAGCCCACCCCCAGCGACGAGGAGTCTTCCGAGGATGAGGAGGAGTTTGGCGTCATCCGCATCGGCCCCCACGCGCAGGCGGCGCTGCCGGCCTGCCGCGCCAAGCCCGCGCCCGGAGCCCGGCCGTCCGCGGCCGAGGCGCGCCTGGTGTCTGCGCCGGCGCTCTACACGCCCGGCGACGACGCGCCCGGGGCGGCGCCCGGGGCGGCGCGGCGCCCCGGCGCCGCCGAGGTGTCCAAGGAGGCGGTCCTCGGCCGCGGCCTCGCGCAGGGCCGCACCGGCCTGCAGACGAGCTACGCCTGGTGGCGGCACGCGGTGGCGGCGATGTACGGCGCCAAGCGGCGGCAGGACCTCCTGGCGGGCGCGCTGGAGCAGCTGGACGCGGAGATGGGGCCCGCCGTGGTGCAGCGGCTGGGCCTCACCGAGCTGGGCTGCAAGCTGCGCACGCAGTGGAGCGAGGCGGACGAGGCGCTGTTTGCGCTGGGCATGCTGTGGTACCTGCGGCCGAATAAAAACGTGCAGAGGAAGTACCTGCCCCACAAGACGCTGCACCAGCTGCAGGTGAGGGGGGCGTGCAGCCTGCAGCGTTTTCCTGGGGTCGGGCTCACGCGCTGGGCTGCACGCGCGTTGCTCATGGCTGGCTCACGCTCTGCGCTGCACCGCCCCGCTCTGCGCCTGCTGCCCAGGGCAGTCCTTTCGCCGCTCGCGCTTTGCTAAACGTCCCCCTCCCCCAACTTCCCCCAACACCCCCAACTTTTCCCTCCCCCCCAGTCGTACTACTACAACGTGTGGAAGCTGCGTGGCACCCCACTGGCCGACGTTTACTACACAGAGGAGCCCTACCAGCGCAAGACCGCACTGGACAGGCGCCTGGAGCGGGTGCTGGCGGAGCGGCGCGCGGACGCGTACGAGGCGCGCGTGAACAAGGCGCTGGCGGCGGCGCAGCTGCGAGAGGAGCTGGAGCGCGAGCGCAACGCGGCGTTTGCCGCCGCTCGCGAGGTCACTCCAGAGGGCCGCTCGGCGTCGGCGACGCCGCCCGCCGCGGCGGGCGCGCTGGCGTACCTGCAGCGCCCAGAGCAGGCCGCGCCTGCGGCAGCGCTGGCCTCCAAGGAGCGGCAGCAGCAGCAGCAGCAGCAGCAGCAGCAGCAGCAGCAGCAGCAGCAGCAGCAGCCGGCCGCCTCAGCCCTTGGTCTTGCGGGCGGCATTGTCCCGCGCCGCACCGCCCCAGCAGCCACTCGTACGAGCGGCCACCAGGCGGCGCCGACCGTGGCCGAGGGCCCCACCAACGCACCGGCCACCGTTTTTGAGAGCGACTCAAACGCTCCAGCGCCGGCGGCGCGCGCAGGCGGCATTGTGCCCCGCCGCATCGCGCCGGTCTCGCAGCGGCCCAGCTCTGGCGGCGGCACGGCGCCGTCTGGAGAGATGGCCCAGCCTGGTGGCACAAGTCCCGATACGCAGCACCCGCATAAACAGCCTCAGTCGCCGCAGCAGCAGCAGCAGCAGCAGCAGGCAGAGCAGCAGCAGGCAGAGCAGCAGCAGCAGCAGCAGCAGCAGGCAGAGCAGCCGCAGGAGCAGCAGCAGGAAAAGCAGCAGCAGCAGCAGCAGCAGCAGCAGCAGCCGCAGCAGCAGCCGCAGCAGCAGCAGCAGCAGCAGCAAGCGCCCAATGCTGGCCACAGCCCCGCCGCTGAAGGCGAGTCGGGCGAAGCCGACAGCAGCGGCGGGGACGGCTGCGCCGGCGACGGCCCCCAGCAAGCTGCGGATCCGCCCTGTGGCGAGGCTTTGGACGGCGTGTCTCCACCGCCCGACAGCGCCGCGGACAGGAGCGCCTCGCCGCAGCTTGGGGTGCGCGACCCGCGCAAGCAGCTTGCGCCGCGGCTGCAGCCCGACCCCGAGGCGCAGGGCTCCCCCAGCCTGTCGGCTTCGGACGCGGCGGCGGTGCCTGCTGCAGATGCGGCCTCGCCGGTCCGCGGGGCGATGCGGGGGGGCGCGCGTGGGCGCGCCATCCGCGTTACGTGGGGCAGGCGGACGCCCAAGTCTGCGCAGGGGCGCGGCCGCGGCCGTGGCCGCGGCCGCGGCCGCGGCCGCGGCCGGGCGGGGCCGAGCGCAGACTCCCCAGCGTCGCCGCCCGGCCCGCACGCCGCGGCAGCCGCTCCAGAAGCCGCAGACGCAGCCGCTGGCCGTGCAGCGACCAGGGCGCCTGCGCCCAGCGCGCCCCCAACGCGGTCGCGAATGGCCCGCAGCAGCGCCACCGCTGCGCTCTCCACCGTCGGCGCCTGGCTGCGTGCCGCCGCACGCAGCGCCGCCCTGCCGGGCGCGCCCGCCGCGGTGAGCGCGTCGCCGATGCTGGCGCGCGCGGCGCGGGCGCGGCAGGTGCAGCTGAGGGAGTGCCCGGAGGAGTGGCAGCGGCAGCTCGCCGCGGAGCGGGACGCCGCCATCGAGGCCGCCCTGGTGGCCGCCGCCGCGGAGGCGGCCGCGAGGCCGGCGCCGCCGGCGCAGCCGCCGCGGCGTCCGTCGCGGTCGCCGGCGGGCAGGGCGGGGGCCGCGAGATTGCAGGGGCGGCAGCAGCCGAGGCGCGCGCACAGCGGTGCGGCCTGAGTTTGGGGTTTGACCCGCCTTGACCCTCCTGTCGTTTCGTTGCTGGTTACAAGGTGTCCGATCTGCGATCGTTCCCTGCAACTGCCTGACCCCGTAGGGCTCCCGCAAGGCCGCCAGCCTGCTTGTGCAGGCCTTTGGGCAAGCCTCGGCAACACGGCTGGTTCGGCAGCGGTGCTTTTGGCGGGATTTTATTGGGGGAGGTGGCAGCGTGTGGGACACTGCTCACTCAAGGGACCTCTGCACAAAATGAAGAGGAGCGGGGAAGGGGTTGGCAGCGCGCTGCATCACGGCAGCACATGCACTCTGCAGACTAACTGGGCGGGGTGAAGATTGTTAGCTCAGGGGCGGGAGCATGCTCGGGAAACAGGCCATGCAGCACAAGGGCGCCCATGTTGATGGCCGCCGCCACATCGCGGTCAAACATGCGGCCGCACTGAGTGCACCGCAACACGTGGTGGGTGGGATTTGCGTTTCCGGGGTAGGTGTACGGCTTTAGCGCTCGCTTCCAACAAGCATTGCAGACCTGGGAGGTCAGGTACTCCAGCTGTGGGAGGCGAATGTGGTGGTGGGGGCGGGGCCTAGCCGCGCGGTCTCTCGGGTCGTCGAGTGCTGCACAG
>BDRX01000063.1:101361-123309 GCA_003203535.1 Raphidocelis subcapitata | reverse complement strand
GTGGGTGGGTGGGTGGGTGGTTGGGTGGGTGGGTAAGGCCATCCGCACCCTGCATTCGCACCCTGCATTCGCAGCCTGCATTCGCACCCTGCAAAAAAACAATGTGAACATGCACTTGCCCACCTGACGACGTTCTTCAGTGTCTTGCCGCTGACGCCATAATACCTGTTGGGCGTTGGGCAACGCGGAAGGGTTGAGTTAGACACATGCTTTCGTGCATCCCTTTGAGCATAACCAAAGCTGCAGCCTCATGAGTCAAACCAACTGGCAGGCTCCTTTTGTTTGACTCACAGCTGGAAGCCAGGGGAGTTGGACATCTGCATCTTGCCGCCGGCGTCCCAGGCCGCGGGATAACCTATGTGAGGGTTTGGTTGGGGTTGTAATCCGTCAAGCACGGGCCAGTGTTCATTGCGGCAAGCATTTAGTTCAACCCGCCAGCCGGATGGCGGGCAGCCAACGACAAAAGGACTGCGTTTGCAAAATCATGCAAACCAAAAGCAACGGTGGGTTGTGGCAAGGAGTCCGCGGCGGCTGACTTCTCCCCAATTGCCCACCGAGCTGGGTGATGGCCAGGTACTTGGGGACGGTCACGCTGGCAAAGCCAGCCACCGGTGCCGTGGTGGCCTCGAAGGCGTTAGTCATATAGCTGTAGTACTTCTTCCCGACAGCCTCGTAGGCCTGCTTGCCATTGTTGAGGTTGAGCCAGATAAGGGCCCTGCGTTGCGTGTTTGTTCAAGGGTCGTCTTCAGAGGGTTTCAGCGGTTTAATTTAGGGTTGGGGTTTGCGGTGAGAGGTGCCGCCAAACATGCGCGCAGCAGGCTGCGCGCATGTTTGGTGGCCGCAGCGAAGGCGCAGTCAGCTCCAGCCGGACTGCAGCGCCAAGGCGCCCCAAGACAACGGCCGCCGTTAGTGTGATGCGCTTTGCTGGGCGGGTGCTCACAAGTCGTTTGAGCAAACGATGCCGACGGCGTTAGGATCGCAAGTATCCGTCCCCTGCAGGCGTGGGGCGTTGTCAGCGCATGCGCTCAAAGTAGTGAGTTGGGGTGCGTGCACGTGCATGCACTTGTGCGCACGCACACGTGCACGCGCACGCACGCATGCACGCATGCACAGCATCCCCGAGGCCCCTCACCAAGTAGTATGAGTTGGCTATCGCCAGCTGCACGGCTGTGAACTGTGTGTTTGTGGTGGGGCTGCCAACATCGTAGTCGGGCTGGGGGTTTGGAAAGCAGGCGTTAGCAGGTTAGCAAAGGGGCGCAAACGGGACTCGGGTGCAAGTCAGAGCAGCGCTGCAAAGACCAGGCTGTGGAGTTGATATTGAGCAGGTTTTGGAAAACATTTGGATTGGGGCGCGGCGTGGTGGGAGCAGGACAGTCAGGGTTTCTCCCCGCCCTGCGGAGCTGCCACTCTTGCACGTTGGAGCCCAAAACAGACAAGAATACTCACAATGAAGACGTGGTTGGTGTAGAAGGTGCTCTTGCCGTAGTCGGCGACGCAGTGGGCGGCGGTGACCGCCAGGCTCTTGCCGATCAGCGAGGCGGAGCAGATGTACCAGCTGGTGCCGATTTGGAAATAGAGCTTGCCGGCCGGCCTGACGTATGGGTCAAAAGACACGGCAGACCGGGCGACGCGGGTGTCGGAAAAGGACCAACCGCCAGTGCCCTGTTTTGGGGGGCGGTGACGGGTTTGCGGGCGGGGCATCAGCATCGGCAAGTGGGGTGAGGGTTTTGGGTGCAGAGTTCCTCAAGTGCTGGGTATTGCGCGCGGCAAGCGGGGCAGCAATGCAGGGCTCTGCTGTTCTTCAACAGCCCCGCGGCGCTGCGGGCGCACCACAGAGAGAGGCACGGCCTCGCCGAGGGTGGGGGCGTAGCTCGCGCCGCTCTCAACGCCGGGGGCATCGGTGGGCGCAGGGGCGCTCGCAGCCGCGACCAGGGCGGCGGCCTGCTCGGGCGTGAGCTGCCGGGCGAGCTCCTGGCGGGCGTTCTTAACATCCTCCATGGTGATCGTTGTGGTGTGGACCGCCTGGGCGGTGGTGAACTTGGACGCGTCCGCAGCGCCGGCCGGCGGCGTGGTGGGGTTGCCGACGGTGAAGTCCTGGGCGGCCGAGGGGGCGGCCAAAGCGGCCAGCAGGGCGAGAACGGCGGCAACCGCGAGCGCGGCGCGGCTCTTCATGGGCCTGGCCATCGCCTGCGGGTGGGAGTTGTTTTGCGTGGGATTTCGATGATTGTTGGGTAGTCGGGGGCAGTGGACGGGCGGTGAGCGGGGTCAGCGGCATGCATGGCGCCCACAGCACAGAGGCTTTCGGGCCGTGAGGCCGCGGCCATCGCGAATGAAACAGAATCACGATATCGTTTCACGGTGTCGGGGAGAATGGGGGCGGGGCTGCGACGATGGATGTGACGTGCGAACTTGATCACGCGCCGGGGTTACGATCCGACTGATGAATACCAAATGAAGTGGGGAGATTTGAGAAGAGACGCTGGAAATAAACGTAAGGAAGTCCGCGTTCCGTCCCGAGGCTCTTTCCAGAGGCTCTCGGTCTGGCGACAGACCGTGAGCGGCGGTTCCCGCGCACGGGGCGCACGCGCGCTGCGGTGCCCCTACCCATGCCAGCCGCCTTCTTGCAGCCTGCATATTTTGAATCGTACAGAGCAACCTGGGCGGTAGGCAACTTCACGGCGACGCTGGGCGCGGCCCGCAGGCGGCTCTTTCTGCGACGACCTGATTCAGTTGTCTTATGAGGTGAGGCGCGGGGCGGGCGCGCCGCTGCTGGCCGCGGCCGGCAAAGGCGGCAGCCGCAAGGCGGCGCAGGCCGAGGCGGCGCGCGCAATGCTGCGGCTGCTGCTTGGTGTGGCCGAGGCAGAGGAGTGATGGAGGCGCGCGCGCCGGCTTCCAGCCGCGGAGGCTGGCATAGGGCCAGGCCAGGAGTGGAGCGAGCAGCGGGCGCCTGCGTTGCAGTTGCGTTTGGATAGAGTTGAGAAGGACCTAGCAGCGGGATGAGGGCCACCAGCAGTTGCGGTGTAATCCAGCGTTGCATCGGTGTAGCGCATGTGCCTCGGACGCACTGGCAGTGACCGCCCGCCTGCCATCCGCCGATGTCTAAAGCCGTGCGCGTGCGAGCCGGGTGTGTCCCCAAATCCAAACAGTCGCCAAGCGGCAGCTGGAAGTTGCACACAGCACAGGCAGCCCCGCGTTCCAGTGCCTTGATCCCCCGTCGCCGTCGGTCAGCGCCTGCGCTTGCCAGGGCGCACTCAGAACTCGGAGGCTCGGACCGGCCCCGCCCCGCCGTCGCATGGCGTCACGCGCGCGCACCACGGCTGCGGCCAGCGGCGCCGCAGCCGGCGCCGCGCCCCCCGCGGCCGCCGTGCCGCCGCTGCCGAGCGCGCTCCTGCTGGGGCGGTTGCGCCTCGGGGACGCGCTCGCGCCCGCAGCAGGCGGCGGCGCCGGCGGCGACGACGGCGCCGGCGCGTCGCAGGGCGGCAGCAGTCCTCGGTCCGACTACGGCACTCCCCCCGGCAGCCCCAGGGCCCGCGGGGTCGACGAGGCAGGGGGCGGCAGCGGCAGCGGCAGCAGCAGCAGCGGTGAGGGCTCAGACACCGAGGCGGCCCCGCCTGCGCCGCCCGCCCTTGCGGTGCCAAACGCGGCGGCCGGGGGGCCGGCGGCGGCCCAGGGGCAGGCCAACCACAAGGGCGCGCTGCTCGAGGCGGCCGCGAGGCTGCGCGTCGCGCCGCCGCCGGCGTTCCAGCTCGTGGACACCCAGGGCCCGCCCCACGCCCCCACCTTCACCGTCCGAGTTGTCTCGGGCGCGCCCGGCGGCGGCGGCGGCGCGCCGCTGTCGGCGCAGGGCGTCGGCACTTCCCGCAAGGCGGCAGAGCACGACGCGGCGCGCGCCATGCTGGCGCTGCCGCAGTGGACCGCGGCCGCTGCTACTGCCGGCGCGGCCGGCGGCGCGGCCGGCGGCGGCGCCGCCGCCGCCGGCGGCGCGCCGGGCGGCGCAGCCGGAGGGCCCAACCCCAAGGGGGAGCTGCAGGAGCTGGTGATGAAGGGCCGGCTCCAGGCCCTCGGCGTGCCTTCCTACGAGCTGCCCGCCTACGAATCCGAGGCACGGCAGGGCCCCGCCCACCTGCCGGTGTTCGTGGAGCGCGTCCGCCTGCGGCGCAGGGAGGGCGCGGCGCCGCTGGCCGCGGCCGGCGAGGGCGCGAGCCGCAAGGCGGCGCAGGCCGAGGCGGCGCGCGCGATGCTGCGGCTGCTGGCGCAGACGGGGGCGGAGGCGTGAACGAGGGCGGCGGGGGCATCGGGTGCTTGTCAAGCTTGGTTGACCAAGCCGCCGCGTTCGTCATGGGTGGGTGGTTCGCCCCTTGCGATTACCGCGGTTGCCGTGGCATGTAAATGATTGGGCTGGCTAGGCAGTGTGGGACCGGGCGCCGGCGCGGACGCTGGGCGCACGGCGCAGCATTCGCACACCGCAGTGCTGCGCCGCGCGCCGCGCGGGCGCGCAGCTACCGTACCCCGGCTCTTGCCTGTTCCGCCAAAGTGCTTCCCGTTTCAATCCCGAGTTCATGCGGCACAGCGATGGCGCGGTGAATGCGCAAAGGGCCATTCCAAAGCGTGCCCGCAGGCTTTTGAGCCCCGCCTCCACCTGAACGCCTGCCATATGACAGTGGCGTGCTGAGACAATGGAGACGGCGCAGCGCGGAGGCTCGCAGGTGCGGGCAGGGCCGCTGAGACGCGTCGCGCGCGATCTGCGCGCCCTGGAGCAGCGTGCCTATCCCCCCGCCCCCCGAAACCGCGACCTCAGGCCTCTGGGGACGAGCTGCGCGTGCCCCTGCTCGAGGCGCACGACGATGGGCACGAGGAAATCGCCTCGGAGGGCAGCGAGGTGGGGGAGCCCCTGCTCGGGACGGCCCCGCGCTCCCCCGGCCGCGAGGGCGAGGCCACCATATCCATCAAGTCGGAATCGGAGAACGAGCCACCGCCGGTGAGCCCGGCTGCGGGGGGCGGGCGGCCTTTGGCGCTCGCGAGGCAGGCGCTGCGCGCTGCGCCGCGGCGCGCGCCGCTTTGGTGTGCGCTGCGCAGCCGCGGGCAAGCCCCCAGCGGCGGCGGCTGCGCGACGTGACCCGCAAGCACGCGCGCGCCCACCGCACGGACTCTCAACGGGGCCCCCGCGGCGGCGCTGCGTCAGCGAATGCCGCCGCCGCCGCCGCCGCCGCCGCCGCCGCTGCCCCGTCGGACGCAGCCCGCCGACGCGGCGCCGCCATCCCCCAAACCCCGAACCCAGATCCCCGGCCCCGGCGCGGGCGCCTACGTGCTGGATCTGGTGCGGCTGCTGCTCTTCTACTGGGCGCTGGCGGCGGACGCGCTGCTGCTGAAGGTGCCTTTTTTTGGATGGAGGGGGGGCTGTTGCTTTTCCTGCTGCGCAGCGGTTCGTGTTTGGTGGTCACTGCTGCGGTGGCCGCCGCTGCTGCGTGAGCTTTTGGAGGTTCCGCAGCAGCAGGCTGCCGACTTGCTGCTGCGCTGCAGAGGTGCTGTTTGTGTGTTTGACTGTTCACGCCACCCCCAGTCCAATAACCCAGTCCGAGCATGCCGTTGGTAAAAGTCCCCAACCCGAAACCCCACTCTAAAGAGACATCCCAAACCCAAACAAACATCCCGAAACAGGAGCTCTACTCGCAGCCCCTCGGCCTCGAGGCCGCCCTCGCCACCGGGGCCACCGTTGGGCACCACGTGCTCATGTCACTTTTACTCATAGTGCGCCAGGGCTGGCTGGCGGCGGCGGGGCAGGCGTGCGGGTTCATCCTCACGCTCAACCCTTTCGAGGTGCGCGCGTGGGTGGGGGGGGAGCCGTTAGAGCCTTTCCTTTGGTCCCAGATTTGGTGCCGGCCTTTGCCTTTGCGTGTGCACAGCCCAGACCGTTTCCGGCGGCGGCGGCGGCAGCAGTGGTGGTGGCGGCAGCAGTGGCGGCGGCAGCAGTGGCGGCGGCGGCGGCGGCAGTGGCGACGGCGGCAGCAGCGGCGACGGCAGCAGTGGCGGCGGCGGCGGTGTTGGCGCGGGCGCCAGGGCGGCGGCGGCGGATCATGGGATCTATGCGCACGCAGGCGCAGCGCGGGCGGGCCGCGCGCGCGCGTGTGCGATCGCCGCTGGCCCTCCCCTCGCCTCTTGCCTCTCGCTGCTCCCCCTCAAACAGCCCGCCCCCCAACCCCTCCCCCCCCCCACATCCAGTCCCTCCGCCCCATCCCCGACGGCCTGCTGGGCTTAGTCATCATTTCGGTCGGCTTTGTGGCGTACGTACTCATCGCCGCATCGGGTGAGTCGCGGGGGGCTCGGGCTGTTTGGCGGGGCTTGGGCTTATTGGCGGGGCTTGTGCTTGTGCTTGTGCTTGTGCTTGTGCTTGTGCTTGTGCTTGTGCTTGTGCTTGTGCTTGTGCGTTCAGTGTTTGTTGGGCTAGTGGCTGTGTTCCGTAACAACGCCCCAGAACCCGAAAGGCGCGCGCACGAACAACCACCCCAAACCCCACCTCCACCCCCAACCCCCTGCCCCAGGCCTCATCTTCGTGGCTTACTGCGTGGTCTGCTACTTAGTCACCGCCCTGCTGTTTTCGTTACTCATCCTCGACCTCGCCGCGCTGGTGGTGACGGTGGCGCCGGCAAAGGGCATCTTCAAATACACGGACCTCGTGTACACAGGTTTGACCGGGGGGTTTGACCGGGGGGTTTGACCGGCGGGTTGACTGGGGGTTTTGACCGCTGGGTTGACCCGGGTTTGACTGGCAGGTTGACCAGCGGTCTGGCCACCACAATGGGTTTGTGTGCACGCTGCAGCGCCCCCGTCTCGCCGACAACGCACACCGCCCTCACCCCCCTCACCACCCCGTCGCCTTCCCCAGGCCCTCGTCGCCCACTCTGCCACGCTGATCGACAAGGCCCTCCTCTTCAACTCGGCCTCCCGCGCCGCCGGCTCGGGGCCGTGGGGCCACGCGCTGCTGGTGCTGGCGCTGAAGGGCTCCCGCAGGGTGGCGCGGCCGGTGCTGGAGGAAAACCTCAACCGGTGGGCTTTGCTGCTTGCGTTGCTTCGCTTGTTTTTGTACCCTGCGTTTGGTTCGCGGTTTTTGGCGGGCGGGGTACCGCAGTGTCTTTTTGCCTGTGCCGTTTCTGATGTGTGCGCGGGGGGCGCAACGCACACAGAGTCCCTTCCACCGTACTGAAAGAAAGCCCCCCTCTGCCACGGGCCTCGCTCCCCCCTCCCCTCCCCCCCCCCCCCGCAGCGCCGCCGTGGGCACGGGGCACGGCGTGCGGCTGAGCAGCTCTGAGGAGCCGGAGGACAGCCCAACCGACACGGTGGGGGAGGGGGGGGCAGGCGGGGCGGGGCGGGGGTGGGAGGGGAGGCGCACCTTTTGCTGGCCCGCTTTGGCTGAGTGTGGGGGCCGAGGGAGGCCTTTAGCTCGCTGCTCCAGCTCCCTCTTCCCCCAGAGCTAGTCTTATTCAAAACTAGCCGAAACCGCCCCTTTTTTCAAACCGCCCCAAAACGGTTTCTTTCCCCCCAAAAGGCCGCCTCTATGGTCCCCGAGTACCTCACTCCCCTCAACGGGGGGCTGCTGTCCCCGGGGCAGATGGACGCGGTCGCGCGCGTGGTGTGCGCGCGGCTGGCAGGTGGGATTTTTCGGGCGTGGAGCCGGCGTTGGCTTGCTGTGTGCTGCACGATTGAAGGGGGCCCGGAGCTTTTTTTTGCCGCACGATTGCCCCAGCCGTCCCGTCTCGTTACCGCTTGTTGCGCTCGCGACCACCCCCGAAGCCCAAAACCCCGCCGCGCAACAAGGCACCGACCAAAACCGCCCCAAAGCCGCTCCGGAGGCGGCCTCCTCGCAAACCACACCCAAGCCGGCCCCCAACTGGCTCCCAAAACCGCCTCGAAACCGCCCCCCCCCCAAACCCCCAAGGCCCCGAGGTATGGGAGCTAGAGCTGGAGCTGTCAGCGGACCAGCTGCCCGGCCGAATGCTGGCCACCGCGGCGGCGGCGTTCCCCAACCTGGTCGGCGTGCGCATAGCGGGCGCCTACATCGGTGCGCGCTTTGGGCGGTTTTGGGCGGTTTTGGGGCGGTTTGGGCCCTTTTGGGCGCCTTTTGGCGGGCCCTTTTGGGAAGCGGCTGGGGCTGCCTCCCGCCAGCCACCCCTTGCTTTTGCGCCCTCCTATCTGCGAGGTTGCTGTGCCATCGGATCGCCCTCCCCATTCGATCGCCCCAACACAGCCCCAAACCCCCATGCCAACGCCTGTCTCCTGCCCTCGCACTTCAAAAACCCCTCCCGCCCCCAGGCGGCAGCGACGCGGCGCAGCTGTCGCGGGCGCTGCTCTCCCTGCCCTCCCTCGCGCGCCTCCAGCTGCAGGGCTGCACCGTCGAGTCCCGCGGCTGCGCCGCCCTCGCGCGCGCGCTCGCCTCGACGCAGACGCTGGCGCAGCTCGACGCCACGACCTGCGCCTTCCGGGGCGCCCCCCGCCGCGGCGCCGGCGCCGGCAGCTGCTGCGGCGCCGGCGGCTGCCCCGGCGGCGGCGCGCGCTGCGCCGGCGCGGGCGCCGGCGCGGCGTGCTGCCTGCCGCTGTGCGCTTGGTGCTGCGGGCGCGGCGAGCGGGAGCGCCGCAAGGCCTGCGCGGCGCTGGCACGCGGCATCCGGGAAAACCGCACGCTGCGGCAGGTGCGCGTGCTGGCCGAGCGCCGGGGGCAGCAGGACGGCCGGCCCTTGCTCCTGTCCATTCCGCCGCCGCGCGGGGCCTGCTGCCTGCTGCCCCGCTCTGCCCTTTTGAAGCGCATTTTCAAACGCCTTTGCTTTCCGCTCCTCTTCCGCCTCTCACTGCCGTGCCTGCCTTTTTGACAAAACCGCATCGCCCCCCTGCCTTTGGATGAAAAAACCTCTCCTGCACAGCTCAACCTGGCGGGCACCGATTTGGGGGAGGCCGGCAGCGCCGCCATCGCCGAGGCGCTGCGGCACAACAAGGCGCGCGCGCGCCCGCTTGGGGTTTTGCGGCGCCCCCGCTTGCGGCGCCCCCGCTTGCGGCGCCCCTGCTACCACCCACTCAGCCACCTGCGAACCCCTGCCACCCACCCAAACAAAACAAAACAAAACAAATCAAAACAAAACAAAACAAAACCAGGTCCTGGAGTTCGTCAACCTCGCCTTCTGCGGCCTCGGCACCGACGCCGCCGACTGCCTCGGCCGCGCCCTCCTCGCCGCCTGCCAGCTGCGCGCCGTCGCCGCGTCGCTCACAGAGCTCCCCGCCCCCGGCGCGCGCCGCCTCGCGTCCGCGGCGCGCCAGCTGGCGCCGCCGCCGAAGCAGCCGCCGTCGCTCGAGTGCCACCTGCAGATCGGGAGCGTGGCGGTGCGGGGGATAGATTCTCTCGAGATCCTGCTGGTGGAAGACGAGGGGACGCTGATCTCGGACACCTGGCAGGGCATCACGGGCGGCCCCAGCTTCGAGCCCGCCGCGCCGGCGGGGCCGCCGCCGCCGCCGCCGCCGCCGCCCGGCGGCAGCGCGGCGGGCGGCGGCGAGGCGGCGGAGTGCTCTTCCCGCCCCGCCGACGCCGGCGCCGCCGCGGCGGCGCCGCCGCCGCCGCCGGGCCCGGGGCCGCGGCTGCTGCTGGTGGTTTGCCAGAGCGACGCGGCGGCAGCGCTGGCGCGGGTGCCCGAGGTTTTAGGGGAGATGGACACTTTAGACCTCTCCGGCCTGGGGCTGGGCAACGCGGGGGCCTGCGATGTGGCAGAGGTGCGCGGGGCGGCGCGCGGTTTTGCATGGGGGCGTTCTTTGGGGGGGTGCGGTTTTGCATGCGGCCGTTTTTGGGGGGGCGCAACTGTGGCCTTCACCCACCCACCCCGTTCACCCCCCGCCTCCCCCCTGCACCGTTCACAGACGCTCAAGGCGGACCCCCCCCTGCGCCGCCTGGTGCTGGCAGACAACGGAATCGGCCTGGAGGGCGCGGCGGCGCTGGCAGAGGCGCTGCGCACCAACTCGACGCTGCAGGTGGGGGGCGGGCTGCGGTTTGTGGGGGTGGGGCTTTGGGCGCGCTTTGGGTGTAGATCGGGCTTCGGGGTTGATCACGCAGCCAGCCAGCAAAAAACCCTCGCCAAAAGCTTGCCCCCTCCAAAAGCAACCGTCAAACCCAAACAAAGCCCTGGCCACCCTTTGGGGTCCAACTGATGCCCCCCAAGTATCACCCAAAGCCCCCAAACCCACCCCTAAACATTACGAGTCACCCCCAAACCCCTCCAAACCCGCCCCGCAACCGCGATACTGAAACCCGCCCCGCAACAAACAAAAACGCAACCAGGAGCTCGACCTGAGCAGCAACGAGTTCGACGACGCCGCCGCCGGCGCCCTCGCCGACGCGACCCGCGGCGCGCGCGGCCTCCGGCGCCTGCTGCTCCTCGGCAACAAGACGCCCTTCGACCTCGCCACGCTGCGCGCGCTGATGGCGGCCGAGGCGGCGAGCGGGCGGGTGGAGCTGGTTTTGGTCGAAGACTCTCGGGAGGCGCTCGAACGGCTGGCGGCGCCCGCCGGCGGCCCCGGCGGCGGCGGCGAGGAGGGCGGCGTCGCGGGCGCGGCCGCGGCGGGCGGCGGCGGCGGCGCGCGGGCGGGAGGGGGTTGGGGGGGCGTCGCGGACGATGCGGCGCGCGCGGCGGACTTTTACCGACGGCTTGAGGAGTACAGGGCAGCGCGGCGCGCGCGCCTGGCGGGGCGCGCGCGGCGCGCGGCGGCGCGGGCCGGAGGGGCCGGCGAGCAGCAGCAGCAGCAGCAGCAGCAGCAGCAGCAGGGGGAGGAGCAGCAGCAGCAGGCGGCGGCAACCGCGGCGGCGGAGGAGCCGCCGGCCGTCGGGCCGCGCGGCAGCGGCGGCAGCGGCAGCGGCGGCGCCGCCCCGCCCAGCCCCCGCAGCCCTCCCGCCGCGCGCGCCGCCGCCGCCGCCGCCGCCGCCGGCCCGCCCTCGCCGAGCGGGGCGTCGTCGTCGGCCGCGGACGAGGACACCTGCGGCGTTTGCTTCGACAACGAGAACCACGTTGCCATCAAATGCTGCGGCCACAGGCTCTGCGTCGCCTGCTACCGGCGCGTGTGGGAGCTGTCGGCCGGCGCGGCGACCTGCCCGTTTTGCCGCGCGCCGCTTGAGGGCTACGCCTACCTCGCGTGGCCGCTAGACCTCTAGAGAGCCCCCGCCGCCGCCCCGCCGCGCCTCGCCGCGCGCGCCGCGCGGCGCCGCCGGGGCGCGCGCCCGGGGCTGGGGCCGGGGCCGGGCCTGCTGTGCGCCGCCTCGTCCCGCGCGCGCGCTCAAGCACCACTGCTGCGCACGAGCGCGCCGCGCCCCTGGCGCCGCCCCTCTGGGCGCCGCTTTTCCGCCCGGGCCAGCCCCAGGCCACCCCCCTCATCCAACGCACCCCTCAGCACATGTGCGCGCGCGGCCGGCCCCTTGCAGCGCCGGTGCACCGCCGCAGAAGCTTCTCTCTCCCCCGTTTGTACCACCACCCTTAGATCAGATCAAATCAGATCAGATCAGATGAGATCACATCCCGCCCGACGAGCAGCAATGCGTGCTCCCTCTCCATCCCTGTTGCCGTGTACTCCCCAATCCCCAGCCCCCAATCCCCAGCCCTCCGCAGCGCCCGCGCGGCGCACGGACGCGCACGCCCCCCCGGCGGCGCCAACCCTCCCACGAGCGCGCGCGCCTTGCCGCCCCGCTGCGCGCGGCGCGCCGCCCCGTATTGTTTTTTTTGTGCATCACCTCCCGGATCGCGCCCTTGACCGGCGCCTTTGACCGGCGTCTTTGACCGGCGCTGACCGCCCGCGCGTGCTCCCCGCTCCCGGCTGGTAACGGCGCGGCGCGGCGGGGTCCCTGGGTTTTCCCTATGGGCGCGGTGGGTGGGACCAGCCCGGGCCTTTAACGGGCCGCTGCTGCGCGCGCGCGCGAACGCGCACACCGCAGCTGCGGTAGAGCCTCGTGCCGCTCGCGTTGCCTGCCGGCCTGCAAAGCGCGGCGGCGCGCGCGCGCTGCTGCAGCGAAAGAGGCGCCGAGCGCTCGCAGCCCCCCCCCCCTTCGCCCAGCAGTCGCCTCGCGACTGCCCAGCGGGGCGGTCGTGTTTGTTGCTGGGGGTCGAGCGTGGTTACGTCATCACTCGGGATTACAAAAGCGACTGGGCGACAGCGACAGCACGGCGGGAGGGTTGGTCGTGGCATTCGCTCGAAAGGTCTGGGGGGCTTGCGGCATGGTTGGGCCCAAAGGCAATTGGCGCATACCCGCAGTGCGCGGGGGCCGTGGTGCGAGAAACCGGGGGCCGCCGCCGCCGCCGCGCGGCGGCGGCGGCGGCGGCCGGGGCGGGCAGAAGAGTGCAAGCAGTGACGCGAAAGACTGGCGTGTGTGTGTGCGGACTGCGGAGCGGGGCGCTTTGGCAGCAAGTCGATCGCAGGTGGGGGGCCACCGGGCGGGCAAGGGCTGGGATTTAAGACGGCGTAGCAGGGTAGGTCCAAGGAAATCGCTCCCAGCGGCGCCCGGGAATTGGGCGGGCGGGAGGCAACGCGCTGAAATGGGAGGGGGCAGGTGCGATACGGCATGGCACAAGCGGCTTCGGCAACAAGCGCAGCGCATGGGCCCGCGCTTGGGGCGGCGGGCGGGGGGGCGGGCGGATGGCAGAACGCGACCGGGGCGGCGCCGCCCACCCCGGGCGGGGCGCCTGGCTGATGAGAGCCAGGGCCCGGCGGCGCGGGCGAGGGCGGGCGCGCGCGCGGCGCGGGGGCGAATAGAATCCCAACAGGCAGTGGTGCTGTAGTGCGCGGTTGTATGGGAAAGGGTTGCCCAGCCCCGGGGGCTCTGGACGGGGGGGGGCGGGCGGCCGCTGATGGGCGAATTTTCGGGCAAAGGACAGGCAGCAGCATTTTGCTCGCCCCACCCGCCCGCCGCGCGCGGCGGGCGCCTCGCCGCGCGGGGCGCTGCAAAAGCGGGCCGGCGAGGGCCGCGCGGGCGGCGGGCGGGAGGGGGGCTAAGCGGGACCCAGGGAAAGGCAAAGGGGGGGAGAAGCGGGCCTCCATATGACCGATGGGGCGGCGCCTCCTCGGGGTCTGGGCAGGGGTGGGGCGCGCCATGCGTGCTGTTCTGTGGTGAGTGTGTGCTGAGAAGTGGCAGCCAAGGGGGTAGACAAATCAATCCGCGGCCGGCCCGCCCAAAAAAAGCGCGAGCCTGGCGAGGCCTGGCCTCTCCAGGGGGGGCGCGGGCCCAGCGGTGGCAAGGAGTCGGGCGGGGGGCGGCGGCGGCGGGTTCGGGCCCTGGCGAGAAGCAGGCAATGCATGCGTTCGGCACTGGGGCAAAGGCGGGGCGGGAAGTGCAGCCGTTTGGTTGGGGGCGCGCGCACGGGGCCGTAGGCGCGCGGCGCAGGCATGCGCGGGGGCGGGGCCGGCCAGCGCTACGCCGGCGGCCGAAGAGGGGGAGGGCCGGTTGACGCCGGGGCGGGGCAAGGCGAGGCGGCCGTGGGTTTCCCACGGCGCATTGCGGGGTGCGGGCGCGCCTTGTCTTATGCTGTGAGTTGCGGCAAAGCGGCAAGGCAAGGAGCAGAATTGGGCCAGAAAAGCGAGTGCTGGGGACAAAGCGGGCGGCCCTTGTTTGGTGCTACTGCAGTGGATAAAGGGACGGCAGGGCGAGGGGATGCTCTGGCAAAGCAAGGCAGGCGCGGGGTGGCGCCAGCAACGCCGCTAGGGGCGGGCAGGCGCAGCCGGGAGACGCAGTCGAGTCCGCGCGGCCGGGAAAGGGGGTGCTTTCAAAGCTGACACAGTGCTGCCTGAAAAGGGCATGCCATGGGGGTGCGCACTCGCACGGCGGCGGCTGGGGATTCGGCTGTGAAGCAAAGGCGCGCGGGCAGGTGCGGGGTGGGGGCCTTTGCGGCCGCGCGAGAGCTCAGAAGGCGGGTCTCTGGGTGCGGGGTGCCGCGCCGCCGACGCACCGGGGGCGGGGCCTCCGCCGAGCGGCCGAACTGGCCCCCGCGGCGCTGGGCGGTCACTGCCGCGGCATCATAAAGGCGCCGGCGCCAAGCAGCTGCTGGTGCCGCGCCAGGAAGGCCGCATTCATGCGGCCCACGTCCGTGGAGGGGTCAAACTGCCCCCCGCCGCCGCCAAACGCGCCCCCGCCGAGGCCGCCCAGGCCCGCCGCGGCCGCCGCCGCGGCGGCCGCGGCCGCGGCGTCGGGGCCCATCTGCTGCTGCGCCGCGGGCGCGAGCAGGCCGAGGCCGAAGCCGTTTGCGGGGCCGGGCAGCAGGCCGCCATAGCCGGCGCCGGGGGCGAGGCCGCCCCCGGGGGCGCCATAGCCCGTCTGCATGGCCGGCAGCCCGTTGCCGTAGCCGCCCCCGCCGGCGCCCGGCATCAGCCCGCCGTTGAAGCCGCCGCCCCCGAGGCCGCGCAGCGCCGCGGCGCCCGGGCCGAACCCGCCGCCGCCGCCGCCGCCGCCGCCGTTGGCCGCGCCGGGGCCGGCGCCGTAAAGGGAGTCCCTCGCGGCGGCGGGGGCGCGGCTGGTGGAGCGGCCCCACGAGATGCGCATGCCGTTGGCGCCGAGCACGACGCCGTTGAGCGCGTTCATGGCCGCCTCTGCGGCGGGGCGCTCCACGTACTGGACAAACCCGCAGCCTGGGGAGGGGGTGTCGGGGGGCCGGGCACGGGTCAGGGATGCCACAAGGGGCTTGGGGGGAAAGGGCACGGGTGTCGGCTGGGCAGAAAAGCAGGGGTCCGCGGAGCACCAGAGCTTGCATGAGAGCACGCATGCGCGCATGGCACGCATGCATGCGCGCGCGCATGCATGCGTGCATGTGCGCAGCCCATGCGCGCATGCAATTGCAGCCCGCTGTGCCCTCACCCTTGCCGGCGGGGATCTTCACATAAAGTATGTCCCCGTACTGCCCAAACAGCAGCCGCAGCTGGTCCTCCGTCACGCCCGCCGACAGCCCGCCGATGAAGAGCGTCGTGTTGGTGGGGTCCAGCTCAGCAGGGTGCGGCGGGCCGCCGGCGGCGGCGCCGCCGCCGCCGCCGCCGTTGCCGCCGCCGCCGCCGCCGCCCGCGGCGCGGCGGGCGGTCGCGAGGGAGACGCGCATGGGGCGGCTGCCGAGTACGTAGCCCTGCATCTCCAGGGCGCGGTCGCGCTCGGCCTCGGATGAGAAGCGGACGAAGCCGTAGCCCTTGGAGCGGCCGGTGGCGGGGTCGGTTATGACCTGGGAGGGGTTGGTGTTAGTAGGTGGTAACGCGACGGCGTCGTGAACGGCGGCGCGCGACGGCGGCCGCGGCGGGCGCCGCGGGGCGCGGGCTGGTCTGCCTTGGCGTCAGCGCCGCAACGGCGGGGCCGGCGGCCGCGCGCGGCGCCCTGCTCGTGCGACGTCGGGGCCGGCTGGGGCGGCGACGTCGATGACGCGCTGCTGCAAGCCCCCGGCGCTTTCGGCGCTGGGGCTCACCTTGGCGCTGCGGCAGCTGGGGTAAAACTGCCGGAAGGTTTCCTGGAGCAGCAGATCGCCCACGTCCGGCGCGAGGTCGCCCACGAAGACCGAGAACGTTGCTTCATCACCGCCTCCCGCCTGCGCCACGGGCGAAGCGCCCCAAGCCATGGGGCCCCTCCGCTCGGATTATACACTCTGGTCTTTTTTCAATGCTATAGGCGGTGCGCCCGGGCTCGGCCGGCCCGCGGGCTGGAAAGAAATTGCCGGGCGGGCCCAGGGATTTTTGGACGTGGCCGTTATGTGCTGATCGGATGCGTGCAACTGCTCTAAAACACTGGTGAACTGGTCGAACTCGCACGTGATCAAGGGGGTTGTTGCGAGCCGCGGCGGCGGCCGGGGCCTGCGCAGCTGCCGCCGCCGCGGTGCCACCAGTGGTGTCGCGTTGGTCCGTTGTCGAAGAGGCCAGGGCGCGCCTACCCCTATGCCATAGCCGCACCGAAGCCCTCCGCGACGGAGCGAGCGCCGTCATCCGCCCCGCCGCAGCGCGCCTGCCGCTCCTCAACGCCGGCCTCGCCTCCGCCGCCCTCGCCCCCGCCGCCCTCGCCCCCGCCGTCCCCGCCCTGGTCAATTGCGCCCTCCACCTCCGAAGCGACTGCGTGGGACATCACAGCCTCAACCAGCACATAGGCCAGCGCGTGCGCCGCGATGCAGCCCAGCAGCCCCGTTGTGCGCAGGCTGCCGCCTGCACGCGCGCGCGCATTTCAGTTGCGGTGGATGGGGCGCCGCGCTTGCCGCGGGCGGGCGAGCTATGGCAGGGCCGGTGGGCTCTGCGGCGCCGTCCCCAGGGCAGCTGGCCAGGCTGGGAGCAGTGAGTACTGGTCTGTGTGGGCAGTCGGCCACCCCTCCAGGGTGTGTCTCGCCCCTCAACCCTGAAGCCCACAGCGCCCCCTCACCCGTCCCGGCAGCGTTGGCGGCAAACGGCAGGACGTACGCCACGCATGGCCACAGCCCGGCGAACGCCCACCAAGCCCACAGCCGCCCCCTCACGCGGTGCGCCGCCGGCGCCGCCTCTGGCGGAAGCATCTTGGCGGCCGCCCCGCCGCGCGCCGCGCCGGCGCGGGCCGCGGCGCCGCCGAGGCCGCTGCGCCGCCGGCCGCGGGGGCGGCGGGGCAGCTTCAGGTAGTGGGTGGCTCGGACGGCGGCGATTAGGTGCAGCGCGGCGCCGTAGGACGCGCACAGCGTCCACGCCACCTGCGGGGGTCGATTGCTCAGTCAGTCGGTTCCTGGGTGTGCGCGCGTGCGCAACGCCCTTGCTGTTCGGACTGCTGCGCGGCAGGCCGTCGAAAGAACGCGCACAGCCGAGGCGCGAGCGCATTGCGCACGCAGCCGGCGGCAGCGGCGGCGCCCCATCCAAACACACAAGCGTCGGCCCAAAGAGCCGGCGCGCAGGCCCCACCCAAGTAAACCGGGCTGCCGGCCCACGCACGTGCGGCAAATACTCCCCGCCGTGCTCCCCCCCGCCCTGCTTGCCGCCGCTGTAGGTTTCCAGCGCCATCAGCAGCCCCGCGCCCGATGTGTTGAGCGCGGCGCCGAGGGCGGCGTGGAGGTAAAGGAAGGCAAGGCCCCGCAGCTTGCTCTGGGCCGGGGTGCGAGGCGGGGGTTTTGGGGGTGCGTTATTGCTTGCCGTCTGGGCGGCATGCTCAGGGTTGTGTGCCGGGGGTTGAGGGCGTTTGGTGGTGCCCTGTTGCTCGCCGTCTGGGCGGCTTTCTCTGTGGCGGGGGTGTTGGGTTGACAGAAGCAGCAGGTTGTGGGCTGTGGGCGCACATGCAAACAACCAACAAACAAATCAAACAAGACACTGCTTGCCAGCCAAAGGCGCAAAAAGGGGCGCACCTGCCGCAGCGCGTGGCGGTGCTCCGACGCCTCAAGATGGTAAATGGAAAGGAACAGCGCCCAAACGACCACCGCGCCCAGCCCGGCGCCGAGCACCTGCGCGCGGGGGAGGGGGACCAGGTTGACGCGCTGGGCGACTGGTGCGCCGCCGCGACATGCGCGCCACATGCAGCTGCTGCCGGCAGCAGCACTTGCACGCGTGAAACCCGGCCGCGCCGCAAGCAATCAACAAAACCTGCGCCGGGGAAGCAAACCAAACACAGGTGCAATGGCCTACCATGGCTCGCTTGCAGAGCCACGGCAGCCGGCTCCCTAAAGCTGGATGCCTGCAGAGAAACAAGCAACCCCACCCCACCCCACATCACCTGCAGTGCGGGCGAGTCGGAGCCCAGCGGTGACGTGGCAATGGCCACAATGGACTCCCCCAGGTATATGATTTGGAGGAGGCCTGGGGGCGTTGCGCGGTGCATTTGTTTTTGACTTTGGTGGTGACTTTGGTGGTTTTGGTGGTTGACTTTGAGGCGCGTGGTCAGTCGCAGTGGCGTTTGGGGCGCTGTGGGAGCCGCGCGGCGTGCGCAAGTGTGCTGGGGCGGGTGCCGTCCCTGTGTGCCCGCCCGCGTGCAGCGCAGCGCAGCACAGCCCGCCAAACCCCGCGCAGCCGGCCGACGCAGAGAAAGGCCCGCACACTGCACTCGCGAGCGCACGCGCGCGAACACACGCAAGCGGCCTCTGAGCCGCAGGGAATGCGTAACAAACAAACAAACGCAAAAGCGCGCACCAAGGCGCTCGTCGATGTGCCCAACGTGCAGCGGCAGGTTCGCCGCGGGCACCGCCACCACCACCGCCGGCGCGGCCGCCTCCAGCGCCAGCACTGCCCCCATCAGCGCGGTGTGGGCGGCGACGCTTGGGGCACCGCCGGCGGCGGCGGCGAGCGCCAGGGCGGCCTGGCGGGGCGGGGCGTCGTCAGGGCGGCTAAGGAGAGCGCGCGCACCTTTGGCTCCTGCAGCATCTTGTGCTATAAAAACAGCCGTTAAGAAGGCATTGGATTTAGCAGGAGGCAGCAGGACATGCACAACAGCATGACATGGCAGCCCGCACAAAAAACACCCCGCGCTCCAACCGCGCACCATCGTTGCGTGCAGCAGCGCAGACAACGCAGCGTAGGCCCGCGCCCGCGGCAGCGCCGCCCAGACCGCCGCGAAGCACAGCAGCGACACGGCGCGCACCTTGCCGGGCGGGGGCGGGTTTGCGCAGGTCAAACGGGGCAGGGCGTCAGCCGGTGACGCCGCCAGGCACCACAACTCAGGGCCGAAAAAACCGCCCACCAGCAAGACAAAACAAACCGCCCACCAGCAGGTAGGACCCCGCAAACAGCCTGCGGTGCCTCCCAAAGTCCTGCGCCCCCAGCGTCATGCCCAGCACGCCCAGGTGGCGCAGCAGGCGCAGCGCGTCAAAGGCCAGGCGGCCCATGTGGATGCGCGTCATCAGGTGGCTGGGCGGGGGAGAGTTTTTTGGGGGGTGGTGGGTGAATTGGGCTGGGCTGGGTTGGGTTGGGCAGGGTTGTGTAGGGTTGGGCTGGGAGGTTTTTCCGGCAGTTTTTTGGGCGGGCAGGGGCGAGCTTTTGGATAGTTGGCGTGTGTTGGGGTCCCGCTTGGCCTCATTATGCGAGTGCGAATGGCAGCCCACCTGGCCGGGGCCGAGTGAAAACCGCCCAACGCGATACCGCCTTCACCAGCTGGTGCTCTGCAGAGGGCCCCACGCGTGCGCTAGCAGGCATGCGAAACCGGGCCGAGCGAAAACCGCCCAAAGCAACGGCACCGCAAAAGGCCCCCGGACCCCCCACGTGTTGGAGGTCCACGTGAAGTGGAACAGCCCGAGGTATAGCAGCATCCTCCCCGCGCCGCGCCAGGTGGGGTCGGCCGTGAACAGGTGCACCGTCGCGCTGACCGCGGCGACGACGAAGAGGTCGAAGAAAAGCTGGGCGGGGGGGGAGAGGAGGGGGAGGGGCGCGCCGCGCCGTATTGAGTGGGCGGGCAACGGGGCCGCGGGTGCTGGCTTGTGGGCGCGCCGCTGCCGGGCCTCTCGGGACAGAGGCGAAGGCGCCTGCGGCCCGCGGCGCGAGGCCTCCCCGCGGCCTGCCTGCGCCCTCCTCGCGCCCTCCCCGCTGCAGCCCGCACCTCGGTCCAGTCAGCGTGGCGCTCCTCCTGCTCCCCGCCGTCGCACCAATCCTGCAGCAGGTGCGGCGCCGCGATCAGGCGGCGCAGCGGCAGCGACGCCATGGCGGCGGCGGCCGCGGCGGCCGCGCCGGCGGCCCTGCCCGCGCTGCGCGCGCCCGCCTCCCTGCGGGCTTGCCGCCTCGGCCGGGAGGTGCTGCGGCTGTCCCCGGGCGGACGGCCGCGCGCGTTGCTTGGGGATCGGGGGGGGGGTCGCGAATTGGTGTGACCTGCGGCGCCGCGGCGCGGATTCAGTTGTGCTCACCGGCGCCGTCACCGGCGGCGACGGCGCCGCCCCACCCGGCAGAGGCGCGAGGCGGGCGCGTTGAAGTGAAGAGCATCACGCGGTTTCAAAGCTTTTCCCGGAACCGCAGATCGCGGCTGAAGGGCGACCCAGATCTATCCACAATGCTGGCCGCGCTCTCGCAGCAGCTGTGGCCGGGCGCGGCGCGGGCGCTGGTGCAATCCGCAGCTTCCTCGAGCGCTTGGCAGCAGGCCGCCTGGGCCCTGGGCGGCAGCGGGAGCGCCTGCAGCAGCGCGTGCAGCAGCAGCAGCGGCAGCGGCGCGGCGGCCTGCAGCAGCACGCGCAGGGCGTTCAGCAACGCGGCAGCCAGCACCTCCCAGCAGGAGCAGCAGCAGCAGCATGCGGCCCCCCCATTGGAGATTCCGGAGCACGAGATGGAGGACGGTGCGTGCCGCGCCGCTGGGCCGCCGCTGGGCCGCTGGGCGGCCCGCTGCGCCGCTGGGCTGCTGGGCCGCCCGCTGCGCCGCTGGGCCGCCGCGCCGCTGGGCCCCGGGGGCGCCGCCCGCCGTGCGCCGCGCACCCGCGCCAGCGCCGCAAAGCCGCTCCGCCCCGTCGCCCGCACCCCGCAGGCCTCCCCGTCGTGACGGCGCGCCTGCGCGCCCTCGACGGCACCAACCACTGCTCGAAGATGCGCCGCCGCGGGCGCACGCCGGGGCTGCTGTTCAGCCTGCCGGGGGAGCGGCACGTGCTGCTTGACCTGGAGACGAAGGAGGCAGCTGCCCACGTGGGTTTCTGGGGGGGGGTGGGGGGCCTTTGGGGGTTTGAGGGGGGGCTAATGTTAGGGGGCTTTGGCTCCTCAAAACCGCAGCAGTGAGGAAGCGTGCTCACAGCAAGCGGCTGCAAGACGCAGTCAGCAGGTTGGGACAGCGCGCCTGCAGCGGCCAGCTTGCGGCTCGCCACGCCGCAGCGCAGCTGCACGCGCAGGCCGGCCCCCTAGCGTCACGCGCAGACCGGCCCCCACCGCCAAGCCCCGCGGATGCCACCGGCACCGACCCGCCGCCCCCTCGAAAACCCCCAATTCCATCGTTTGCAGGTCCGGAACTTCGGCCGCAACGGGCTGCTGGCCAGGGTCATGCGGCTGGAGCTGCGGGACGCGGAGGGGCAGCCGCTGGGCGCGCTGCGCGTGCTGGTGCGCGCGCCGCGCTGTCATGGGACGGCCGTTGGGGGCAGATATGGGGCGCCGGAAAAGGGGGTCAGCGAGCAGCGCGAGCAGCGCGGCGGCTTTTGCCAGGGGACGCAAACCGAAAAACACACGCAAACAGATGCGCGCACACACAATCCCAATCCCCAATCCCCAATCCCCAATCCCCAATCTCCAATCCCCAATCCCCGATCCCCAATCGCCAGGCTCACCCCCCAAAACCGCGCCCCCCGCCCTCCGCCCCCCAGCCCAAGGCCGTCCACATCAACAGCTCCACCCTCGCGGTTGAAAATCTCCGGCTGATGTACCTGCCGCGCGACCGCACCGCGCTGGTGCCCATCCCCGTGTCCATTTGGGGCGAGGAGTCGGCGCCCGGCGTGCGCGGGGGCGGGTGGCTGCACGTCGTGAACCGGACGGTGCCGTTTGCGTGCCCAGGCTGGGCGGTGCTGCCGGCCATTGAGCTGGACGTGCGGCGCATGAACGTGAGGAGGGGGGGCCGCATTTGGGGCGCGTTTGGGGGGGCCTTTCTCGTTTGCTCGGCACGCGTGCCTGGCTGGGGGTGCCAGGAGGGCTGGCATTTGCGGCGCGGGAGCGGCGCTGCCGGGGTGAGGCTTGGGGCCAAGGGCGCAGCGCTGCGCAAGTGCCGCGGCAGGGGGGTTGTTGCGCAAGCGCAAACCCGCCGAACCGACCCGACCCCCCCCCAAAAAAAAACTGCCAGGCGAACGATGTCATCCGGTACAGCGACGTGCCCCCGCCCCCTGGCTGCGCGCTGAGGGTGAAGGACGCGTCGCAGCCGGTGGTGCGCTGCGCTGTCAAGGTCGGCGGGGAGTGAGCGGGGCGCCCCGCTGAGGCTGCTGCTGCTGCTGCTGCTGCTGCTGCTGCTGCTGCTGCTGCTGCTGCTGCTGCTGCTGCTGCTGCTGCTGCTGCTGCTGCTGCTGCTGCTGCTGCTGCTGCTGCTGCTGCTGC
>BDRX01000063.1:51582-96708 GCA_003203535.1 Raphidocelis subcapitata | reverse complement strand
GCGTGGCCGCCACCGCAGTCGCGCTGCTGGCGGGCACGCAGGCGCCGTTTGCCACGGCGTCGGGCTGGCACCCGGCGCGCCCCTCCCCGGAGCAGGCCAAGAGCCTGCTGCGCGCGCGCTGCCACGTGCAGGGGGGCGGCGGGTTTGACCCGCTGCAGGACGCCGAGTTTGTGGCGCTGCTGGAGCACACCCTCACGGGCGACGCCTCGCAGCCGCGGACCCCGGCGGCGGCGTGGGTCGCGCTGTGGCGGCGCGCCGCGCAGCAGCAGCGCGCCGCCCTGACCCCAGGGGAGGCGGCCGAGCTGGAGGCGGCGCGCCGCGCCGTGTCCGAGGCGGGTGCGGCGCTGGCCAGCCCGGGGGCGCACTTCCAGGCCCTGCAGCGGGCAGAGGCGCGCTTCTGGGCGGGCGTCGACAGCGGCGCCGGCGCGCCGATGCCGCCGCTGCTGGAGGCGCTGCAGTTTATGGTGCTGGGGGTCGGCGCCAGGCGGCGCGACGTGGTGCGCGAGCGCGTGGCGGCTCTGCTGCCTGCGCTGGAGGCAACAAGCCCGGAGGCCGCGGCGCACCTGGCGCAGTGGTTTGGCTGCGGCCGCGAGGCCGCCGGCGAGCCCCAGCGGCTGCCGTGGACGTCGGCGGCCAACGGCGTCGCGACCTTCACCTGGTGCCGCGTGGCGTCGGAGCGGGTGGCCGCCGCGCGGGACGAGGCCTGCGGGGCCATCGAGCTGTCGGTGCTGCTGGAGGACGCGGGGTTGCCGCGCTGGCCGCCAACGGGCGGCGTTGGCGGCGGGGCCGCGCGCGGCGGCGCGGGCGGCGGCGGCGGCGGCGGCGCGGCCGGGGGCGGCGCCCACGCGAGCGCTGGCAAAGAGCGCGTCGCCAGCCGCGGCGGCGGCCACGAGCCGGTTGTCGATGAGGGCAGGGAGGCGTCGGGCCGCCAGCAGGCTCTTGGCCTCGGCGGCGGCGGCGATGCCAGCGGTGGGGCGCGGCCCGGGGAAAGCCCTTCCTGCTACCACCTGCCGGCCTCGGAAGACCTGTTCTGCTGATGGCAGAGCGGCGTCTGCCCCGCGAGCGGAAGGGCCCGCTCCAAGCACTGGTTTCACCTGATTGTGTGCGTTTCAGAGTTTTCCAGCGTGCGAGCCTGCCTCGGCGCCCCACCAAGCATGGCTTTTGTATTGCGTGCACGGCCGTCTGACACTGCCGCCTGCTCCCAGCAACCCGCGGTGTGCACTCCGAAAGGGCCCCTTGCTTGACTGAGGCCCCCGCGGCCCACTCGGCAGGGATTTGACTGACTGCTGTCCTGGCTGATGACCAGACAGCCGGTGCCAGCGCGCCCAACGCCGCGCACTGCGCAAGTTTGTAACCGCGAAAGGTGCCACTTTACTGATGGGCAGCGCGGGGCGGGCGGCGGCATGATTTCAGAGGCAGGGGCGTGCAACACGGTGCAGGCAGCAAAGGCCGGGCAGCGGCAGCAGAGCGCACAGCCACAGCTGCATGCATGCGGCACACCGTCCGCCGCTCAGTCCGAAAGCAGCCCGGTGTCGGGCAGCGCCACCACAGCCCTCAGATCATCCGCGGTCAACGGGATCAGCACCCGCCGCCTGCTGACCGCCGGACCGCCGCCGCCGCCGTCCCCGCAACCGCTGGCGAAGCCCTGCCTGCGCGCCGCGGCGGCCGCCGCGGCCTCCATCGCCGCCGCGCCGTCGGGCCCGTACGCGCGCACCCACTTCCGCCGCGTCTCCGCCGCCCGCTCCTTCTCCGCGCGCCGCGCCTCGGCAAACGTCCGCTCCCTCTCCACCAGCCCCGGCCGCGGCGGCGAGCCGTCGCCGCGCGCCGCGCGGGGCGCGGACTGCGATCGCCGGCCCGCCGCGGCCGCGACGCGCGCGTCGAGGCGCTCGAGCCAGCGCCGCTGCTCCGAGGGGCGTGTCAGCGTCGAGTGCTCCCACCCCGTCGTCGCGTCGCCGCGCGTGAAGGCGTGGTAGCGGTGCACCGCGTCAAAGGTCCCCGTCACCGCCGCCGCCGGCCGCAGCGACGCGCGGCGCGCGTCGTCGGCGCGGAGCCTGCAGGGCGGCAGCGCGTTGGCCAGCGCCTCGGAGGACGCCGCCGGCACGTGCTTGGAGCGCGCCACCTCGACGCTGGGGTTCCACTGTTTTTGAGTCGGGGCGGCGGCGGGAGCAGAGGCGGTACAGTTGCATGGCTCAATGGCGGTTGGGGGTGCGCGGGGCTTGGGGTTTTGGCACCCAGCAGGCGCGCCTGCGGATGCGGCTGTCAGCAGCGGGCGGCAGACAGCAGCGCCAACAGCACATACAGAGGGTCTGCGCGATCCCTCCCTCCGACGGGCTGCCCATGAGGCGGCCGCCCCGCATGCAGAGGTGTTGACTCAGCTCTGCCGGAGCCCAGGTGCGCAGTGCGCGGCCCCTACCTCGGTGCCCCGCCGCACGCCCAGGGTGCCTCGGTGGTACTTGAGAATGACCTCCTGCCGCGCCGCCTCGACCTGCGGGCGTTAGTTGAGTTGAGTTGCGGTGCGCAAAGCTTGTCGAGCGCTGTGCGACCTGCAGCTGCTTCGTACCTTTGATGTCAAACCCTGCTGCTTGGAAGGGCAGCAGGGGGGGCCGATGAGGGACTGGGAGGCGGGGCCCCGGCGCACAGCTGGGCGAGCGCGCGGAGCGGCGCGCGCCTGCGGCAGCACCCGGAGCGCGCCCAGCGTCGCCTCGCTCAGCGGCCAGTCCAGCTGGCAGCCGGCGCGTCCCGGTTGGTTCTGTGGGGCCCCTCCCACCGCCATGGCGGGCAATACGGTAACGGGCGCGAGTTGCGGAGTTGTTTTCCGGGAGCCGCAGGTTGCGGTTCTCGCGGTCGTTTGGGGGCAATGGAGGCGCGTAAAACAGCGTTATATGAGAATTCAAAACCACCTGGCTTGGGGCCTGTCAAGAGCCGGGACCCTTTGCTACGTGCCGCGAGGGCAGCAGCTGCTGCTGCTTCACATGCGCCAGTCTCCCAAAGGCCTGCTTGCAGGGTAGGGGTGTGCCTCTGCTGGATAACTCTTACAATGCACGTGCAAGCGGGTGGGCCGGCCGCGCCGCGCACGGCACGCGCCCGGCCGCCGCGCAGCGCGCGATTCTCAGCGCCGCTCGTGGCGCCATCCCCATCCCCGCCGCGCGCCGCGTGCCGCCTGCTGCACGGGGTCCGCTGCTGAGGCCGCAGCACGCAACCCAGCGCGCCGCGGGCGTGAAAGCCGCTACGTCGGCCGGCAACGCCTTTGCAGGCTTGCCGCGCTTGCCGCGCCGCCCTGCGCCCCCACCTGCCCCTCCTCCTCCGCCGCCGCCGCCGCCGCCGCCAAAGCCGCCGCTTCGTTTGCCGCCGCGGCCGCCGCTTTTGCCGCCGCCGCCGCCGCCGCCGTCCTCGTCCGCACCTGCCGACGACTCGCACCTTTTGTAAAGGAGGGCAAACTCCCCGGCGGGGCTGGAGGAGGCCGCGCCCGTCTCCTCGAAGCCCCGCGCGCGCCAAAACGCAGAGCCCTTTTCGTTGTGCCGCGCCGCCCAAAGCCAGACCACGCCGGCGCTGCCGAGCGGCGGTTTGGGGCGGTCGTTTTGGGGCGATGTTGCGGTCGGCTGTCCCAATGGCAACGGTTGCACGGGGGGGTGTGTTTTCATGCAAGACAGCAGAGTTCCCCAAAGCAGCACAGTCCAATGCATAACGCAGTCGCCTGAATGCAAACCAATCTACTAAAAACCTAACAAAGGGCTGCCGCGCACCCCGCCTCTACTGCAAACGCCTCCAGCAGGTCCAGCAGGGTGCTGCCAATGCCCTGGCGCCGGAACTCTGCGGGAAGTTTGGGGCGTTGGGGGGAAGGGGGGAGAAGCGTGAACGCGACACGCGTGCGTTTCCTCACACCCATGCGCAAGCCCCGACCCCCGTAACCGCCCCGGCCCCCAGCAAAAAGCCCCCCGCACCGTAATCCACTCCCAGCAGCTGCACGGCGATCCCCAGCTGCGGCGCCTTCGAGCCCGCGGCGCGCAGCGCGGCGAGGACCGCCGCTGCGTCCTCCTGGGCAGGGTCTGGCGCGGGCGCGGACGCGGGCGCGCCCTCCCCAGCGGGCGCCGCCTCGCCCGGCGCCGGCGCCGGCGCCGGCGCGCCGCGCGCGCGCGGCCAGGGGTCGTCCGCCGGCCCTGCGGCCACGGCCGCGGCCGCGGCGGCCCGCTGCCGCCGCGCCGCGCCGCCGAGCGGCTCTGACGTGGCCAGCAGCACGCCGCACAGGTGCCGCCCCGCCGCGCCGCGGCGCGCGCGCGCGGCGAGCGCGACGGCGCGCGAGGGGTCGGCGGCGGCGGGCACGTCTGCGGCCTTGAAGCCGTAGCGCTCGGGGTCGCCCCGCACGGCCGCCCATTCGGCTGCCGCCAGCTGGCCGTATTCGATCTCGACGGCCTGGGGGCGTTTATTTGGAGGGGGGGCCGTTGGTGCACGCGCCCCCGCATGCCGGCCAAGCAGCGCGCGCAGCTGAGGGCGCGCGGCGGCCGGCGCGCGGCGCCGCACCTGCACCAGGGCCTGCAGCAGAGGCAGGCGCTCCTCAGGCGGCTTGGACATGACGGCCTCGATCGCCTCGGGCGGCAGGACGCGCGAAGCCTCTGCCAGGAGGCGTTCGGCCTCGTCCCCGAGATCGGCCGGCATTGTGGGCGCCCTCGCTCGCTCGCGCTGCTGCCTTTAATCGCGGAGGCCGCCAGTGGACGGATCTGCGGCTGGAGAACTGGTCGGCTCGCGTTCTGGGCCTTTGGAGGGACCGCGCGGTGGGACCGCGGTGTTTTGTCACCGGGCCGCCGGCACCGGGCGCCCGCTGGCGGCTGCGCTGGCGGCGCGCTGCAAGCAGACCCCCTGCCCGCTGCGAACCCGCTCGCTCGCATCTGCGCCTCAATCGGGGGGCAGCGGTCACCACTGTTACTCGGAAATTGAGCCAACGCTCGCACCGCGCGCATTCACGCCCCGCCCGCCGGCCGCTGCTCCTCCCCCTCCTCCTCCTCCTCCCCCTCCTCCTCCTCCTCCTCCGCCGCCACCGCGGGTCCCCCCAGGTCCGCGAGCGTCGCGTCCCGCGCGCGCCGGGGCGCCCCCCTGGCTTCCCGCGCGGCGGCTTCCTGCTCCGACAGCGCCACCTGCGCCTGCAGCAGGTCGGCGCAATCGATGACTGACGACTCCTGCCGCCTGGTACGGGTTGGGTTTGCGGTTGCGTTCGCGTTCGGTTTGGGTTGGCTTGGTTTCGTGTCTGGACTGTGTTTGCGTTTGATTCGAGTTTGCGCCTGGTTTTGCGTTTGTTTACGACTGCAGCGCCCCACACACCCCACAACACACAAAAAGAGCCCCGCCCGCCCTCTCCCCCCCCAACCCAAAAAGCAGCACCCACTCGCAGGCCTCGAGCAGCGCGCGCACAAACTCCACCATCAGCGCCTCGTCGGCGTTGAACGCGACGATGTGGCCGGTGGGCAGCCCCGTGTGGCCGGGGCCGGCGGCGAGGGAGAGGGCGCCGACGAGCAGCGCCAGCTGGTGGCGGGTGGGCTCGTCGTTGTTGAAGCGGACCATGCCGGGGTCCCACCTGCGGTTGGTCGGGTTTTTTTTTGGGTGCACGCAGCGCACGTCAGCTCGAGACTCCCCTGCTACGCGGATGCATCAACACGCAAAACACCCATTTGCCCAAGCGACACACAGCGCGCCCAACCCGGCGCGCGAAACCACCCAAAAGTGTCCCCAACCCCCTCCCCCCTCACCAGCGCGTGCCGTGCCCGATGACAAAGAGCCCCTCGCTCACGTTGCGCCCGTGCCCCGAGCCGCGCAGCTCAAAGAGGGCGTCGACCGAGTCAACCCAGCCGCGCGCGGGGGCGAGCTCATAGCGGAAATGGTAGTCGCGCAGGGGGCGCCAGCTGGGTTTGTTTTGATTCAAATTGCGGCTTTCGTTAGCGGTGGTTTTGGGGGCGGGGCATGAGCCAGCAGCGGTGCTCTTTACGAGTCCTGCCCAAACCCACTGCCGCCGGCCCCAAAGCAGGCCGGCCCTGCACCTTCCGCACGGCCCCCGTCCCGGCCCCCCTCGCCCCCTCCCCCACACCTGTACCACTGCTGCCCGATGACTGGGGCGGCGTCCTGCACGTCCACCCCCGCTGTCAGCTTGGTAAAAGCGCCTTTGGGGTGGGTTGGGTTGGGACGGGTTGGCACGAGTCGGGCTCGGAATTGGGCTGGGGTTGGCTTAGGCTGGGGTTGGGCCGCGCCGCGACCACGGGCCGCAATGTCGGCCTCAAAAAACGCCCCCCCAAAGGCCAAAACGCGGGGGCGGTTGCGCCGGCGGGGCGGGGCGGGGCGGGGCTGGCCGGGGGTGCTCACCGGGGTGGAGGGCGATAAAGGATTCCCCCCGCTGCACGGCCACGCCCTCCTCGGGCACCAGCGCCAGCCGCCGCGGCCAGGGCTCGCCCCCCTCGCCGGTGGCGGCGCCGTCGGCGGCGTCGGCGGCGGCGGCGGCGGCGGCGGCGGCGGCGGCGGCGTCGCGGAAGGGCGCGGTGCGGACGCCGGACTGCGGGGGAGGGGGGCGATTGGGATGTGCATCGGGATTCAGGAGGCGAGTGCTTGGTAGTTGTGGGCGCCAACGGGCGAAAGGCCGGCCGTTCCCAGCCCGGCAAGGGCACCGAAATGAGCCCAGCGAGAACCCCACTGATGCCAGGCCGAGACAACCAGGCAAGCCAGCTGCTATCTTGTGCTTCTCCCAGCAGGTCCCGTCAAGTCCCAGCAAGCCCCAGGCAAACAGGGTGCGGCCAACGGCAAGTGCACAAAACCCTTGCTGGCAAGTGGAGCAAACGCAAAAGGCCGGGCAAAAGGCCGGGCCGCCCCCCCACCTGCTGGATGTTGAGCACCCAGCCCAGGGCCGAATTGTCCAGCACAGGCACCTCGTGCCCGCCCTCAATCTCAATGCTGTCGGGTTTGGGGGGTTTTAGGGTCGGTTGACCGGGTTTGACCGCGTTTGACCGGGTTTGACCTGGCGGCTTCGGCCCGGTTTTCTGAGTAATCGCCCGGAACTGGGGTTCTGGGGGCTTGGCCGCGCTTGGGGGCAATCGGGGGGGGGGGGGGGGGGGGGGGGGGGGGGGGGGGGGGGGGGGTTCGGATCCGGGAAAGGAGGGGAGGTTTCCCCGTCTCCTCCAGGGGCTGGCGGGAAACGGTTCTGAAGCAGTGAATCAGGGCGCCCCTCCCCCCCTCACCGCGCGTTGTCGACGCCGCAGGCCTCCAGTGCCGCCAGCAGCAGCGTGGGATTGATTACGTAATCCGGCTCCCCCGCCTCGCCCTCGCCCTCGGCGGAGTGGAGGGTTATGAAGGGCACGCCCTCCTCCTGGGGTAGTAGGGGGGCGGGTTTGCGGCGAGTTTGGGGAGTTTTGGGGGAGATTTGGCGCGTTTGGGACACGTTTGGGGAGTTGTTGGGGGCGTGTTTGGAGGCGGGGCATGGGCGGCTGCACATGTTTTTCGACTGCCGCCGTTGAGTGCGCTGCGGCCCCAAGACCCAAGCCCCCCCGGGCGCCGAATCCTTTCGGCCAAAACAATGCGCCTCCCCGGCGCGCCCCACTCACCGCCTGCGCGAATGCCACGTTTGCCGGCGTGATGACCTCTTTGGCCTGGTCCATGGCCACGGGCTCCTCCTCTTCGAGCTCAATCCTTTGGGGGGCAGGCGGTGTCGGCGGTAGCGTTGCGGTTGCGGTTCAGGTGGTGGCATTGTGCCAACCAAGCGGCGCATGCGCACGCCAGGCGGGCCGCCCCCCGCAACGCGCCGCGCGTGGACCCCCCCCCGAAATGGCGCGCTGCCAGAAGCGCGCGGGCACGCGACACTTTGGGTTCAAGCCCAAGTGCCGCCGGGGTTTAGGGTTTGGGGTTTCGAATGTTTATCTAGTCCCACCCCACCCCCCAACTGCCCCGCTCACTCGTCCGGCAGCGCCACATCCGCCGCGTCCGCGTCCTCCCCCTCCATCCTCGCCGCCAGCGCGATGGCCTGCTTGAGCGCCTCCCGCTCCGCGGCGTCGAGGGGCGCGGCGTCGGTGCTGCGCAGGTACTCAACAAAACTGCCCTCGTAGCCCTCGCTCTCCTGGGGGCGGCGGCGGCGGCGGCGGCGGCGGCGGCGGCAGGGGGGAGGTTTCGTTTGGGGTTTGCCGGAGCGCGCGCTGCAGGGGCCAGCGCTGGGGCGCCTTCGGGGGAAGCCGGATCCACACACAGCCGACCCTGCTGCCGCATGCGTGCGCATGCGCGCCCTCAGGACCCCCATGCAGGCCGCCCCCCATGCGCGGGGCCCGCCGGTACGCCACTCCGCCCGTTCGCGTTGTACCGCTTCTCCTCCCCCCCACCTGCGCGTGCATGTACTTCATATAAAGCTCAACCTTGGCCCCCTCGAGCTCGGCGTCGGGCGCGGGCATCGGCTCGGCTGCGGCGCGTCGCAAATGGTGGGGTGGTTTCAGTGCATGCGCCTTGCATTGCTGCTGCTGCTGCTGCTGCTGCTGCTACGGCTGCTGCTGCTGCAGCTGCTGCTGCTGCTGCTGCTGCTGAGGCCGCTGCGGCTGATGCCGCTGCCGGCGCCGCCCGCTCCCGCTGCAGCAGCAGAAGCCACCAGCAGCAGCCGCCGCTACTGGTCTGCCGGCCCCCCCTGTGGCTGCCCCCTTCCCCCAGATCGCGGCGGCGGCCTCAGATCACGCATGCACGCCCCTCCAAAGCCCCGCCGCCCACCGAGCGCCTCCTCGGGCACCTCAACCACATCGCTCCGCAGCTCAAAGCGCGCCGCGTTGGTGCCGCGCGGCACGCGCACGAAGTAGCGGCCCTCGTCCGCAAACGCGGGGCGCACGCGGACAAAGGCTGCGGGGAGGAGCGTTTGGCGGGCGGGGAGCGGGGCGCGCGCCGCGTGAGCGCTGGCCGCGACGGCTGCGCACGTGCACGCGCACGCGCGGCTGCAGGCGGCTCGGCTGCGCTGCCGAGGCGGCTGGGTCGGCCGCCGCGATTGCTCCGGCCGCGCCGCAGTCGGCCGCAGAGGACGCGACCTAGGGAGGCAGCCGGCGCTCTGTGCCGTGCCGCCTTAACCGGCACGCACCGTATTCGCCCGTGTGCAGTCCGACGCCGCCGATGGTGAACGAGGTGACCAGCGTTTGCTGCACATCCGCGGCCTGCGGCGCGACGGGCAAGGGGCAACGTCCGCGCACTCCCACAGGCGCCGGGCGGGAGGAGGGGCGGGCGCCGCGCGGCCAGGCGGGCGGCGGCTGCCGTGGCGGCGGCGGCGGCGGCGGCGGCAGTGGCGCGCCCCGCTCCGCTTGGCGGCGCCCCGCGCGCTGTGCGGCCCTCTTACCCGCGGAAGCTCGCGCATGCCCTGCTCCATGACTTCCTCGTCCGGCGTCTTGTTGTGGGGCACGCGCTGGGGCCCATCCCGCTGGGGGGCCGGGGCCTCCGCGACTGCGCGCACCGCCACGCCCAGTCCCGGCGCTCTGGGCCGCCGGAGGCGACCCCCCGATCGCGAAGCGCGTGCTACAGCTCTTTCACGGCCCTTGGAGGGCGCCCGCGCCACGCGCGGGCCCCCTACTGCAAGCTGCGTCTGCATTTTCGCGTGATCTGGGCCGCCGCCGAGGCCTCCGTCGCTTGTATGAATCAGGCCGCGTTGCAGTGGTAATACGGTGCGCTGCAGGCGTGCAGGCGTGGGGTTCGGCGGCCTTCGGCGGCGTCGGCACTCGGTGTGCCAGGCGGCCCGCCAGGAGCGGGGCCCGCCGGCGCCGCTCGAACGAAGCGCGTGTGGCAGGCTTGAACGCCCCGCGGCAGGGTCAGTCCCAGCAGCGATCAAGCAAGGCATAAAACCGCTTGGTTGCAGCGGCGCGGTTGTTGAGGTATATCGCCCCTGTGGACCCGCAAAAAAGTCAAACCCCCTCGTCAAACCCCCGCCGGACCGCCGCCCGCGGCGACCAAAGCATCCAGCGCCGCCCGCAGCTCCCCGCACCCCTCCGCGCCCCCGCACGCCAGCTGCTGCCGCGCTCGGCACGCCAGCGCCGCGCGCAGCGCCACAGCGCGCGGGCCGCCGTCGGCGGCGAGCGCCGAGGCAAAGGCGCGCAGCGCGCGCGCCGCGGCGCAGCGCACGGCGTCTTGGGCGTCGTCCAGGGCCGAGACCAGCTGGCACACCGGCTGCGGCAGCGGGGGCGGCAGCGGCGGCGCCGCGTGCACCTCGCCGGGGCCGGCTGATCTCTCCGCAGGGTCGCCAGCCTCTGACCCCGTGCTGCTGCCACCGCTGCTTGCGATGCCAGGCTCCCCGGCCCGCTCTTGGCCTGCATCAGGGCCCCACTCCACCGCAGCAGAGCCGAGGCAGTCGGCGGCGGCCTCGGCGGCAAGGCACGCCTGCAGCCGCAGCGCCGGCGGGCAGCTGCCCGTGAGGCAGCCGCACACGCCCAAGCAGCACCGGCGCCAGCCGCGTCGGAGCAGGGGCCGCAGCACGCCGCCAGCGCCTTCGCAATCGCTTTCGCCAGGGGGCAGCTGCATCAGCAGCAGGCGCCGCACCGCCCGCGCTCCCGCGAGCGCGGCCTCACTGCAGCCGCTGGCCAGCAGCAGCGGCGCCGTCGAGAACAGCAGATGCTCCAGCGCCGCTGTGGGCGGCGCACCGGGGCCGACGAGCTGCGGCGCCGGTGGCAGCGCGGCGTCGAGGGCGGCCAGCAGCAGCTGCAGGGGGCGGCCGCAGCCGCCTGCACCGGCGCCGGGCGCGGCGCGCTCCAGCGCGTCCAGCAGGTGTTGAAGGTGGGGCCCGGCGCCCCACGGGCTGCCGCCGCACGATGTGTCGCCGCCGCCGCGTGCGCCCGTGCCGCAGGCATCCTCCGCGCCCGGGCCGGCCGCCAGCTGCCCGAGGCGGCAGCGCCGCGCCGCCGCGCCGGGCTTGTACAGCGCGCGCGCCGCCGCGCTGGGCAGGAGCGCACGGCACAGCGCGGCGGCGTGGCGGGCCGAGGACGGGCACAGCGGCAAGTTTGAAAGCTGTTTGGGTTTTGGGGTTGCGGGCATTGAACAAGCGAGGCTTCAGCGTTGAAGTGTCGCAGCACGTCAAATGGTGTCGGGTGTGTGGAAACGCATGTGAAAGGCATCGCCCGCCAATGCTGGGCAGCTCTGAGCAGCTGCAGCGCCCGGGCTCACCAGCTGCAGCACCGCCCCCCTGTGGGCGGCCATAAAGCGGTCCACCGTCTCCTCACAGCCCCCAGCAGCGGCGCTGACGGCTTCATCGCCGCACGCCGGTAGCCCGGCGGCGTCCCCAGCTGCCATCGCGGAAGCCAGCTGCGCAAGCAGACCCTCCGCCGCCTCCGCCCCCGCCGCCGCCGCCGCTGCTTCTGCATCGCCGCCCGGCGCGCCCCCTCCGTCTCGCGCCGCCGCGTCGGCGTGCGCCTCGGGCGCAATCAGCAGCAGCGCGACAGCGGCGAGTCGGGGCGCCTCGGGCGCCAGCGCGGCCGCGGGGCAGGCGGCGACGAGGCAGTGCGCGAGCGCGAGGGAGGCGGAGCGCACGTGCGTGTCGTCCGACTGGCCGATGTTAGCGTCTTCCAGAAGCGCAACCAGCGACGGCACTGCCTCCCGCAGGCCGCGGTGCCGCCTGTCGCCGGCGCCGGCGCCGCCGCTGCCTGCGGCGGCCCCCGCGCCGCGCATGGCGTGGGCAATGCAGAGCAGCGCGTCGCCCCGCGCGCGGGCGCAGGCGCCCCCATCGCGGGCGCGCGGCAGCAGGAGGGCGAGCAGCGCGGGCGTGCTGACGGCGGCGCCGACGAGCGCACAGCACGACTCTGCGCGGGCCCTGGACTCCGGCTCCCGAACGGCCTGGTTGGGGGGAAAGCAGCGCAAAAGGAGGTGAAGCTTTGCGCAGCCGAGTCTTGAAGGCGCTGCTGCTGTGCCGGCGGCTATGCAAGCAGCAGCGCACGGCGCAACGTGGCGCGGCACACCAGGCAGCTGCGTCGCCGCACCTTGACGAGTGCCGGCACCAGCAGCTGCAGGTGGCGCTCAGCGGCAGGGCCTATCAGCGCCAGCACAGCCTCCAGCAGCGCCGCCGCGCGCGCCCGCGGCTCCGCCTGCCAGCTGGCCAGGTCGGCGCACAGCGGCGCCAGCAGCCGGCCCGCGTTGTCCCGCACCAGCAGCCGAGCCCCCAGCCGCAGCCGGGCCGCGAGGGCGGCAGGCAGCGCGGCGGCCAGCGCGGCGGGCGGGGCATCGGCGGGTCCATCCGCCTCCTCTGGGCAGTACGCCTCCAGCTCCCGCACCTCGGCCTCGTGATCTGATTCGTACTGCCGGCCCAGCGCGTCCAGCAGGCTGGCCGCCTCGGATGAGACCTGGGCAGGGGGTGGAACGGGCGGCGGCGGCGACTCACGGGAGGCGCAGGATTTGGGCGCGAGGCGCACCAGGAGACTCGTCGGGCGGCAGGCGTGGCGGCACAGCGCGGCCCCGCGTGCCCCGCATGCCACTCCACACGCAAAGCACACACACACGCACCTGCGGCGCGTCGTCGATGAGCGCCGCCAGCACAAACGGCAGCAGCCGCCCCTCGTGGTCGGCGCGCTCCCGAAGGCCCAGCATCCAGCTGCCGACGATGCGCAGAAACTCGAGCCGCACCTGCCGAGCGTGGTTCAGCGCCTTGCTCAGCTGCACGCCCGATGCTGCAGCGCCTGATCGAGCATGCCCATGCCCATGGCCGCGCCACGCACGCCAGGACTTGCGGCCGCCGCGCCGCGCGCACGCGCGCATGCGAGCGCCCAGGCCCTGGGCCGCGCCGGCCGCCCGCCTGGGGGTTGGCGTCCCCCGCCAGCCGGCCGCAAAAGTTGACCCGCAGGTCCGGGGCGCCGTAGAATGCGGAGACCGGCACCAGGTTGGGGTCGCGGTGGCCCACCATCTCCAGAATGATCTCGTGGGCGCCCTGGGGGTTTGGCGCGCGGCGGGGTGTCGTTTTGCTTGAGCGCCTCCCCCCCCTCCAGTTTTTGCTTCTGCCACGGGGGTCTTGGGTAAGAATCCTCGCCCAAATGCACTGTGCGGAACGCATTTGCCAAAATCAGCAAAGCCAAGAGCAGCTGTGCCCCGCCACTTCCGGGGTGCAGAGGCCAGGGGCAAGAGGGGTCGGTGCCGGCGGTGTGCCTCGGCCCTGCAAAGAAGGAGAAAAGCACACCTGGAACAGGAGCGGCCCCAGCGCACGCAGCACCGCGATGCGGACGCGGTGACGCTTGTGCGTCGTCAGCGGCAGCAGCGCGGCGGCGAGCTGCTTCGACACAGGGTGCAGCCGCACGCCGAGGGACGCTGCGGGGGTTGGGGTGTGGCGATGCGACAGAACGCGCCGCCGTTTAAGCGCGGTGCCCCTACGGGCGCCTGGGTACTCACAGCCGAGCGCGCCTTGCACGCAGCAGAACAAGCACGCGCGCTGCGCTGCACATGCGCAGGGGCGCGCATGCGCCGTCCCCACCCACCCGCGAGAGCCTCCACGCATGCGCACGCCTCGATGCAGACCTCGTGGTAAGCGTCTGCCAGCGCCGCCTCGAGCATGGCCAGCACCTCTCCGGCGTACGCGCATGTCGCCTGGCCGACCTGCGGGCGCATGCAGGCCGCATGGAGCGCTGCTTTGCGTGTCGTGCGTGCTGTGCGTCCTGCGAACGCTGCATGCCAGCGCATGTCGTGCATGCAGCCAACGTGCGCGCGAGCGGTGCCCCTGCCGCCACTGCGGGTCTGCCCCACGTCCCTCGCACCTGAGAGACCGTGAAATGCAGCAGCCGCACCAGCGTGAGACGCACCTCCTCACTCTGCTCAACAGGGCCGGCAGGCGAGGGCGCGGCAGCGCCGGCGACGGGTTCGCTGGCGCCGCAGGCAGGCTGTTGTGTTTTTTTTTGGGGGGGGAGCAAAAGCAGTGAGCGTGCTGCAATCAAGCATGACCGCATGCCAAGGCAGCATGGAAGGGGGTTGCCTTCCCGCATGCGCGGCGGGCCGAACCCGCCATGGCAGCTGCAGCAGCTGCAACAGCCCCTCGGCTTGCTCACCCGCCGGCTCAGGCGCTCTTCCAGCACGGGCATCACGTAGGGCAGCAGCGCCAGCACATCGCCTGGGTGCGCGCGCAGCAGCGCGAGCGCGGCGTCGGCCGCGAGACCGCGGCAGGCGTCAGAGGCGTCCTCGAAGCGGCGCAGCAGCGGCTTGACCAAGCCGCTGGGCAGCGGCGGAGCCGGGCTGGCGGGATCGGAGAGCGAGGCCTGCGTGCGGCCAGGGCGGCGGAGCAAGTCCGCGCGGGCGGGGGTGGGTTTGACCGGTCCTTTCGGCCGGGCCCCTTTGCGGCCTCGCACCGCCAGGCCCCTATGCCGCATCACCTGCACGTGCCGCAACGCCACGCGCCGGACGGCGGCGTCTGGATCGAGGAGCTGCTGAGCGACGCGCTCCGCCGACGGTGCAGCGGCGGTGGGGGCAGCAGCGGCGGCGGCGCGGGTCGGGGCGGCGGCGCCGCTGGCAGCGCCGCCGCTGCGGGCGCCGGCCTGGGGCTCTCCCGTGTGCGGCCTGAGCGTTGCAGACGCCCCCGCAGCGATCAAAGGCTCCGCGAGCTTCCGGGACGCGGGCTGGACGGCGCGCTTGGACCGCAGCCCGTCGCTGCGCAGTTTAGACCAGAGGCTGTCGAAGCCGGGCTTGGCATGCGCGGCGCTGAGCTCCCTCCATACGTCCGCGGGCGTGCGGGAGGGCCTGCCGCTGGCCCCGGAGGGCGGGGCGTCTGCCGCCATGGCTTTCAGTTCATCATCAGCTGCTGCTGAGAAAGGGGGCTGCAGAACCTCAAAAACCTGGGGCCCGGTGCGGCGGTCGGGCCACCTGCCCGCGGCGCGGTGCGCGGACGGTCCACCGCCGGTCAACTCGCACCCAGCGCACCGTGAGTCCTGCATCGCGCGCCGCGTGGGCTGAACACATGAAGATGCGCAGCCAGGACCCCCGGGCTTCTCTTACTCGGCGAATGCAGGCGCACTGGCGCCGGCTGGCTGGGCAGCAGTGACTCGTCCCCCCGGCAAGGGTTGCCGGGGCCTCAGTCAAGCAAGGGGGCCCTTGCAAAGTGCACAGTCCATTTCCTCTGAGCCGGCGGCAGTGTCAGACCGCCGTGCACGCAATACAAAAGCCATACTTGGTGGGGCGCCGAGGCAAGCTCGCACGCTGGAAAACTCTCAAACGCACACAATAAGGTGAAACCAGTGCTTGGAGCGGGCCCTTCCGCTCGCGGGGCAGACGCCGCTCCATCAGCAGAACAGGTCTTCCGAGGCCGGCAGGTGGTAGCAGGAAGGGCTTTCCCCGGGCCGCGCCCCACCGCTGGCATCGCCGCCGCCGCCGAGGCCAAGAGCCTGCTGGCGGCCCGACGCCTCCTTCCCCTCATCGACAACCGGCTCGTGGCCGCCGCCCGCGCCGCCGCCAACGCCCGCGCCGCCAACGCCGCCCGCGGCCCCCCCGCCACCGCAGCCCTTTGGCGGCCAGCGCGGCAACCCCGCGCCGTCCAGAAGCACCGACAGCTCGATGGCCCCGCAGGCCTCGTCCCGCGCGGCGGCCACCCGCTCCGACGCCACGCGGCACCAGGTGAAGGTCGCGACGCCGTTGGCCGCCGACGTCCACGGCAGCCGCTGGGGCTCGCCGGCGGCGTCGCGGCCGCAGCCAAACCACTGCGCCAGGTGCGCCGCGGCCTCCGGGCTTGTTGCCTCCAGCGCAGGCAGCAGAGCCGCCACGCGCTCGCGCACCACGTTGCGCCGCCTGGCGCCGACCCCCAGCACCATAAACTGCAGCGCCTCGGGCAGCGGTGGCATTGGCGCGCCGGCGCCGCTGTCGATGCCCGCCCAGAAGCGCGCCTCTGCCCGCTGCAGGGCCTGGAAGTGCGCCCCCGGGCTGGCCAGCGCCGCACCCGCCTCGGACACGGCGCGGCGCGCCGCCTCCAGCTCAGCCGCCTCCCCCGGGGTCAGGGCGGCGCGCTGCTGCTGCGCGGCGCGCCGCCACAGCGCGACCCACGCCGCCGCCGGGGTCCGCGGCTGCGAGGCGTCGCCCGCGAGGGTGTGCTCCAGCAGCGCCACAAACTCGGCGTCCTGCAGGGGTTCAAACCCGCCGCCCCCCTGCACGTGGCAGCGCGCGCGCAGCAGGCTCTTGGCCTGCTCCGGGGAGGGGCGCGCCGGGTGCCAGCCCGACGCCGTGGCAAACGGCGCCTGCGTGCCCGCCAGCAGCGCGACTGCGGTGGCGGCCACGCCCACCACGTCCTCCGCCTTTAGCTCGTCAAAAGATGACGCGAGGCGCAGGTGGAAGCCCGCCGTCTGGACGTGGCTCGGGTGGGTGTGGCCGCCGCCCAGGACGCGGCTGAGGGGCGGCACCATCGCCGACCCGAGGTCGCCGGCGCGGTACTCCAGCCGGTCCCCGCGCACCACCGCCAAAAAGTTGGCGGGCTTGAGGTCGGAGTGCGCCACGCCGGCGGCGTGCAGCGCGTCGATGGCGGCGGCCATGTCGCCGAGCCACTCGTAGAGCAGCACGCGCCCCGCACCCGAGCGGCACAGGCCGTCGCGGTGGGCGGTGAACGCCGCGGCCGTCAGCTGCACGGCCGAGCCCACAGCCACCTCGCTCGCCAGGACGGGCTGCAGCACGAAGCGGCCCTCCACCTCCAGCACCGCGCGCGCGTGGCGCACCAGGCACTCGGCCAGCTGCGCTGGCGCCATGGGGGCCGGGGCGGCCGGGAAGCCGGCCCTGGCCAGCGCGGGCAGCAGCGCCGCCTGCGCTGCGCTCGCGGCTGCGTCGGCGCTGCCGCCGGCGTCGCGCGCGCGCTGCGCCGCCTCGAGCGCGCCGAGGAAAGCGCGCGCCAGGCCCGACTCCCGCACCCAGGCCGCCCGGTCCGCCGGCGTGCCGGGCAGGTAGGCGAGTGCGGGGCACAGCCTGCCGACGGTGGCGGCGCCACGCGACTGGGCAGCGGCGAAGAGGGCGATCGCGCCCTCGCTGAAGCAGCCCAGGGTGGGGTTGAGCGTCTTGACCGCGATGGGCGCGCCGCCGTCCTCCTCCTCGATCACGTAGACGGTGCCGTAGCTGCCCTCGCCCAGCACGCCGATCAGCGAGCCGTGGCGCACGGGCATCAACGGCAGCTGGTCGCCGGGCTCGCTCTCGCCCATCAGCGTGAGGGCGCCGGCGCAGTGGTAGCGCAGCCGCAGCGCCTCGGCGGCGCGCTGCGCGGGTGCCGCGGCGGCCTCTGCGCGCGCGAGCTCCGCCCCCAGCCACGCGGTCTCGTGCGTTAGCTGATCTATCCTTGCGTGAAGGGCCCGCAGCTCCTCCTGGAGGCTCTGAGGGACGGCCGGCGCCGAGGCGAGGAGGGGGCCGGCGGCCGGCGCGGCCGCCAGCACCGCAGCGGCGGGGCCGGCTGCGGCGGGGGGACTGGCCGCTGCTGCCTGGGGCGCCTCGCCGGCGGGTATGGCCGCCGGCGCGGGCGCAATCGCTGCAGGGCTGAGGCTGGCCGCCGGGGCGTCCGCGCCGGCGGCGGCACACGAGCCGCCGCTTGCGGTCGGCGAGGAGCAGGGGCGGCCCTCGCTGCCGAGCTCCGGCTTGCCGCTTTGGCTGCTACTGGTGGGGCTGCCGCTGCTGCTCGTAGAGCTGATCGCCTTGATGAGAAGGGGGCCGCTTCCCTCCTGCGTTGATGGAGTTGTTTGGATTGCATGCGTTGGCGGGGAGCATTCGGTTGGCACAGTGTGGGCGGGTTGCACATGCGCTTGCGGTGCGCATAAAAGGCGATCGACGCGTGCCCGCAGTGCCGCCCCAGCAGTCGGTGCGCAAACACCCAGCCCGGCTGGCAGACCCGCCCTTCCTGCCCCGCACCTCGCTCAGCGCTGATGCGGCGCTGGCGCCCCCCTCTGACGCAGCGCCGGCTGCGGCGGGCGAGCTTTTGGGCTGCACCACCGCCGCCGCCATGCCGCCGCTGGAGGGGCCATCGGTGCCGCAGTCCACCGGCGACGGCGCGCGCTCGACGGCGGCGACAGCAGCGGCCGAAGCCTCGGCCGCCGCTGACGCCGCCGCCTCCGCGGCGCTGCAGGCATCGCCGGCGCCGCTGCGGGCACTCCCATCAAAGGAAAGTAGCAGCTCCAGCCTGGTTGTTGACCATGGGATTCGGGATTGGGTGGGCAGGAGTTTTGGGGGTGAGGGGGCAGTAGGTTCAGGGAGCCGGCGGCAGCTGCCGTTTGAACCGACGGGTGCGATCACCCCGCCGGCAAAGAACGCAGGCTGAAACAACAGCACCCAATCACAGCGGCAGCACACCCAAAGGCGCACCGTTTGGCTGCCAGCTGGAGCAGGCGGTCCGCCTTGTCTGCGGCCCGCCCTGCCCTCTCAGGCCCCAGCGCGCACAGCACCGCGCGCGCCGCAAGGTCGGCGGCCGCGCGCGCCGGGCGCGCCTCCTCGTCGCCGCTGGCCGCGCCCTCGACGCCCTGGCCCGCCGCGGTGCCCTCCCGCTCAGCCACCTCAGCCTTCTCCTCCTGCCGCTGGCCCTCCTGTCCCTCCGGCTCGCGCGCCTCGGCAGCCGCCGCGCGTGGGAGCGGCAGCGCAGGCGGCTGCGTGCCACCGGCGAGCACGGCCCTGAAGTCGCGTAGCCCCTGCCGGATCCTGTCGTTTGGGGTTTGCATGGTTGCATGGAGGCTTGAGTAAGGAAGCTAGTAAGGGGCCGGCGCACGCAAGCCAGGCCAGTCTGCTGCATGCACGCCATGCACGCCATCTGCCGCTCTGTCCGCACACTGTACCGCGGCACGCACCCGGACAGGGGCCGCGGCAGGAGTCCCAGAAAGTCCAGGGGAGCAGCCCCCAGGCCCCAGTCTACGTAGGCCGTGACCAGGCCAGCGGCGAGCCGTGTGCCGCCCCCCGCGCCGCATGCGAGGGCGATGTCGGCCGCGACGCCGCCCAAGCGGCCACGCGCCCCCTGGAACCGCGCCGCCGCGGCGATCGCGTCGCGCACGGGCCGCGCGCCCCCTGAAACGGACTCGTCCATGCTGCCTGCGGTTTTGGGGGCTTTGGCTCGGTGAGCAGGGCCTGCTGCGCATGCGCACGGCCTGGCTGCCCAGCGCCGTGGCAGGCGCATCTCCTGGGGTCGCCCCGCCGCCGCGGCGCCCTGCCGCCGCCTGCCCCTCCGCCCCCGAGCACACGAGCCCGACAGGTGGATACCAACGCGTGATTGGACCTAGAACAGCCGCGCCCCGGCGAAGGAGCGCGGTTGACCAGTTTTCAAGAAACCCCGCTGCCGCGTGCTCTCACGGCCCCGCCGAGGCCGCCGCTCACCTCCTGTGGCCAGCCTACTATTTATACAGTACTATCAGGCCGTCATCGGCGCGCCCCTGAGGCGGCAGGTCGCTGCGAGCTGCGGGTCTCGCGTCCGCGCTCGCCGTGAGGGCCCCGCTCGCTCGTGCTGGGTCCGCGGAGCCTTGCATGCACGTTTCAGGAATCTTTGGATCGAATGCGCCGGCGCAGGCGGGGTCCAGCTCCTCACAGGCTGAGAATCCCGCTCGGCAGCTGCGCACCCGGCTGGCGCTCTGGCTGCGCAAGGCGTGGCGCCTCCCGTCGCGCTCCACGTTTGTCGCATGCGGCTTGTGTGTGGCGTGAAGGGGGCCGGAGGCAGGCAATCGGGTGGGCTCGCTCGCACCACGAGCCAGCGCAGCTCTGCAGTGGCGGCGGCGGTCTGGGCGCCGGCCGGCGCCGGCGCGGGAGCGAGCGAGCGGGCGGGCTGCGGCGACGCAGGATCGCTCATAGTGCAGCAGCCCCCCGCCGTTTGCGACAATCATTTCCAAGCCGGCCGCGCTGCAACTCGACCCGAGCGCCGCTGTCGCAAAGTTCCGAGCAGCAGGTCCCGCGCCCAGCTCGCGCGCCCCCCGCTCGTGACGCCTCACGCTCCAGGAGCACCGGTACCATGATCCTGTCGTTCGCTCGGCCGCTGGCCCACCGGGTGGCGCCCGCGGCGTGCCTGGTGCGATCCTAGTCGGCCGGGGGGCGAGCGGGAAGCCCCCAACGGCGCCCCTGGAGCGGGATGGCAGGTCGCACGGACCTGGCGCGCAACATACGACCGCCTGCAGACGCTGCAGCGGCCCCGCCGCCCGCGCCCCGCCGCCCACGCGGCGCGCCCCGCTCCCGCCGCCCCCTCCCAGGCGCGCGTCGCCACCTCGCAGCCGCCGCGCGCCAGCGAGCCGGAGCCGTTCTCGGAGTCCGATGCGGAGGACCTGCCGCGCTCCACGATCGGGGACATCCTCAAGGCGCGGCCCCGCGCGGCGCCGATTCGCGGGGCCCCGCCGCGCTCGCGCGCATCTTGGGCCGGGGTCAGCAGCCCGAGGCTTTCCCACGACCGTTGACCGCACCTGCTTCTCGAATGAACCCTGCCCAGTTCCTGGGCATGTGTCCGCCCCCTTCTCCCCATGCCCGCAACACCCACCCCATTTGACTTCCGCAACGCCCCGCAGACCAAGGACGACCCCACCCTTTGGATCGGCCAGGACTCGATGATGATCGACGCAGTGCGCAAGGTGGGGGACCGGCACGCGTTTTGCTCGCCATGTGCGCCGCCGCCGAGGCTTGCGTTGCTGCAGCTGCACCGACGGCTGCATGCGGTTGCGCGCGGAAGCGCATGTCGCGCTCGGCTTGTCAGAAAACAGCATTCAAAGCCCGACCCTGCGCGCAACACAGCGCGCCGCCCCGACGCGTGGAAACCCCGCAGATGAGTGATGAGAACGCGGCGGCGCTGCTGGTGTTCGACCCCTCCCGGGTCCACCCTCTGGACGGCGCCCCCCACAGCGCTGACGCAGTCGTGGGCATCCTCACCGAGCGGGGTGGGTCCGCGCTCGGGCGCAGCCGCGTGCGCGCGCGCGTTTGTGCCTGGGGGCTTGTGCGCGAGACGGCGCCGCGCCCCCCTGGCTCGGTGCCGGGTTTGTGCGTCTCGCGAGCCTGGCCCACCTGAGCACCTGCGTCTGGCCAGCAGGGGCCCGCCGTCATCAGTTCCAAGCCCAACTCGAAATGATCCCCCCACCCACAAAAAAGCCGAATGCGCGCATGCATGCACCCCCCCTCCACCGCAGACTACCTGCACAAGGTGGTGGTCCAGGGGCGCAGCAGCTTCACCACGCCGGTCAAAGACATCATGACGCGCCAGCAGCAGGCGCGCGCTTGCCAGCGCGCGTGCGATGCCAGCGTCGCGGGCGCGTTGCTTTCTGTGTGCTGTTTGGAGGCTTGCGGGCGTGTGGTGTTTTACCAGGGGCGGGTGGGCGGGTTGGTTGCTGTGATTGCACCGTGGGCCTTGGCGTTCGCCCGCCGATGAGCTCCGCCCGCCCACCAAACAGCCAACTGACGCGCTGGTCCGCTACCCAGGTGGCTTACAAATCTGCTGTCACCTGGGCGGCAAAACAGCGCAGTCCCTGGCGAGCTCCACCCCCTCGCACCCAACCGAAGGCTGGCGCACGCAACCAAAAGCTGGCGCACCCAACCAAAACCTGGCCCACGCGCCCGAACCCTCCAACGCCGCCCCCAGGTCAAGGTGCTGACCCCCTCTGACAGCGTGGTGCGCGCGATGGTGCTGATGGTCAAGCACGACATCCGCAACGTGCCCGTGGTGGGTGGGCCGGGCTTTTTTCAGTCAACGCGCCTCCTTTTGCGCCAGCTTGTTGCTCCAAGCTTTTTGTGGTTTCGGCTTTGCATTCAGGCGCTCATCTGTTGGTGCTAAGGAGGTTTTTGCGCCTGAGCCGGCTTTATAGCACCCCAGCGCGCAACCTTGCCAGAGGCAGGCGCGATCAACACCGAACCGCACGCCCCCCGCCCGAAACCGAAAGATCGATGACAACGCGATGGTCGGGGTGCTGTCAATCAAGGACGTGGTCAAGGTGACGGCTGGGGCTTTTGCCGGGCTCTTGGCGTTTTGGGGTTCTGTGCTGATTGGGGTGTGGTGCGCCAAAACTCAACAGCTGATGGCGCGCTAGACAAACTGCAAAAGCCAACCCACAATTGAACACGCTGCCGGAATGCTGCACAGGCGCTGCTGGACGACCAAAAGGCCGAGATCCACACCCTCAAGGAGGTGCGCCTGGGCCCCGATTATGATTAGGGGCTGCGTTTTGGCCAGGCTGCCGGACCTTCAGAGGGAGGGTGGGGGTGACGTACTGCATTGGGCCGTGGTGGTGGTGGTAGGATGGGGCCCCCTGCCGTCGCGCCACCGCTTCCACCGCTTCTGCTGCTTTCTGACTCACCGCGCTCAAAAACGGCACCCTTACACCACTCGCAGTTCATCTCCGGCACCTCGCACAACGGCCTGGCGTGAAGAGGGCCGCCAAGCGAGGCCCACTCGCCCGCCCGCACCGGCTGTTTTCTGCGCACCAAGCACCGTGCGCCGCGCGCACGGCTGCCGCGTGCGCGCGTGCCTGGCCCGTGGCGCGCGCGGCGCCCAGCTGCACGAGGCGCCCCCCTGCACAGCAGGCTCGGTTTGAAGGAGGGAGCCCTAGCTACCGAGGGTTTGACTAGAGGCTTGCGCCGGCGCCACCTTGTGAGCTGCCCATAGCACCATGTACGGTCGCGATCCACCGCCGGCGGCAACCCCGCGGCTGCCGGCGGCAGGCTTGAGCGGGGGCCGATGTTTCATCGGCCCTTCCGTTTTTTCAGCGCCACCACAGCGCGGCTTTTTTGCGCGCGAACCCGACGATTGTGTCGAGCGCCGCTTGCTTGTTCATGCAGGCCCCGCCCAGCCCAGTTGCGCCCCAACTAAGCCCCCCGCTGCCAGCCCCGTCCCCGTCAGCGCTGCGTCGACTGTACTGCCACGCAGCCCCCTGGCCGGCCAGCCAGGCGCCCCCCCACCTTCTGGCGCTGGCGCCCCTGGCCGGCACTTGCACCCCTCCAGCCACCGAACCCGCTCGCGCCCCCCCCACCCTTCCTCCTGCAACCCCCGTCACCAACTTGCCCCCCCAGCGCATCACCCCACACGCCGTTTGCACCCCCGCCGCCGCCGCCGCCTCAGGCCTCCTCGGCCCGCCCCCATCACCCAATGGTTGTTGTGATGCACTGCCGCTGTGCTGCAAATAACCAAGCGACCCCAAGAGGTGGTGGATCCAGATCTGCTGCCCGCGCCACTTTGCCCTAGAAGGGCGCTGTACATCAAAATTAAAAAAGGCGTGGTGCGGGCTTGCCGTGTGTTTGTCTTCGCGGTGTTTCCGGCGTTGACCTTTGATAGCGAGGCGCCGCGGCGCTGTGTATGAGGCCTTGTAACGGCCACCACGCTTACGTTGTGAGGGATTTCGGATCGTGCAGGCGGCCCGCGCGGCAGCGGCGGCGGCGGCAGCGCAGCCGGCCGCCGACACTGCGTCGCTCGCGGGGCGCGCCGCCGCGCGGGCCGTATATAGAGCCACGCCCCCTTGAATGCGTTCATTGGACTTTAGAGACGCCCCTCAGGCAGCAGCAGGGCAGAGGCATGCACGTCGCGGCCTGCGGCGTGATCGGGAGGCTCGCCGCTCGCGTCTCCGCGTCTAAAATGCGATCGATGGCACCCCAGGCGTGGGGCAGAAGTGCTTCTCGCAGCCTGCAAGCGGTGGCATCGCGGTCGCGCTGGCCCTGCCCGCAGCGGCCGTGCAGCGGGTGGCGCGCGCCGCCGCCAGCGGCCGCGGCGGCCGCCGGCGCGACACCTGGCAGCAGCGGGAGCACCAGCCCAAGCAGCGGCCAGTCGGAGCTCGTCACCCGCACGCTCCTCGGCTCTGCGGGCGCGCTGTGCAGCGCCGGCCTGCCCCCCGGCGCCGTGGCGGCGTTTTCGAGTGGCGGCGAGTGAGCGGCCCCTGCGCACGCACCGCGCCTGTTCGTCTGCTGCTGGCCCAGCTGTTGCCCATTGTGCCGCAGCATACGCTTGGCGCTTCCAGCAGGAACTCACCAGCCAGTAGCAATTGGGCACCATCTTTTTCGTGCACCCCCATTACGGTACGACTCAACCCCCGCACGCACCCCAAAACAACCCCAGCGCGGCCGTTGGCGGAGAGCCGACGTGCAACCGCTGCCGCATCGAGCCGCTGAGCGGGGAGGACGCAGAGCAGCTGTCAGACGTGCTGCTGGGGCTGGGTGCGCGCCTTTCAGGGGGCCTGGGCTGCTTCTGGTTTCACCAGCTGGAGTTTGCTTGTCAAGCCGGAGCCCATGGCTTGGGCTTCGCTCTGCTGCTGCTTGATGCGTTGACTGCAAAAGCTGCTGCGTGGCAGCACGGGCTGCAGCCCCCACAGCTTCGCCTGCCGAGCCAAAACACCCGCCCGCCCCCACCAAAATCCCAAAGGCGCCCAGTCTGTGGTGGTGGAGGAGTACAGAGCCCCCGGCGCGGCAGAGCAGGAGGTGGGCGGCCCGGTTTGGTGCGGCAGCTGCCGGTGTTGAACTGCGCAGCCGCGGCGCCGGCCCTCCGTCCGGCGAGCAGCCGGCCTTGTCGCAGTCCCCCGCCCCTTTCAGCCGTGGATCGGGCGCGGAACAACGCCCGTCTGACGCCCGCCGACGCAGCCTGCGGCCGCAGGCTGAAAAAACCAAACAAACCAAATGTGATAACGGAGCAACGCGGCAACGCCCCGCCCCGCCAGGTGTTTGGTGCGGAATCGGGCCTTTGGGACCGCTGCAGCGTGGTCGCGCACTTTGGGCTGGAGACGGACGCCGACGCGGCGATGGCGGCGGCCTGGGATATTTTGGGCGGCGGCGAAAGCGGCGGCGAAAGCGGCGGCGGAAGCGGCGGCGAGGGGTTGACCACGGAAGGTACCGCCGGCGGCAGCGGCGCAGTCGGCTGGCGATACAGCGTCGAGCCGGTGGTCAACGCCGAGTGGGTTGACCAGATCAAAGCGAGCTACGTGCCGCTCCAGATCATCCCGCCGGGGGCGGCCTCAGATCTCGGCGCGCCGGCGGGCGCGGCGGCGGGGCGGGGGCTTTACATTGTGCCGAGCTGGTCGGAGCCGGAGGATCCTGGGGCGGTCAACATCATACTGGAGCCGGGGGTGGCATTCGGGACGGGTGGGCGCGCGCGCGTGCGGGGGGCGGCGGGGAGGGTGGCGGGAAAAGGTGGCTTAAAAAGGGGCAGTTGAAAGGGGCAGTTTGGAGGGCGAGTGGGGCGAGTGCACGGGAGCAGCACACCCAAATGCGCAGCCGCGCGTTCCCAAAAACGCGCCCCACCAATTAACGACGGTGCCTTTCAGAAGTTGGCGCCCGCAACTCCCCCGGCCGGCGGCAACGCCCTCCCATTCCCCCCAAACCAGGCGAGCACCCCACCACGCGCCTCTGCCTCGGCCACATCTGGTCGCTCCGAGGCGCGCTGCGGGGCGCGGCGGTGGTGGACTACGGCAGCGGCTCGGGGGTGCTGGCGATCGCGGCGCTGCTGCTGGGCGCGGGCCGGGTGCGTGCGGGCGCCCCCTGGGCTGCCGCTGCCGCTGCCGCTGCCGCTGCCGCTGCCGCTGCCGCTGCCGCTGCCGCTGCCGCTGCCGCTGCCGCTGCTGCTGCTTGCCGGTCGGGCTGCTGGTGCCCTTTCCCCAGGGGCCTGCGGTCTTGGGCGGGCCTGGCGGCCTGCGGCCATGTGGCCGCCCGCACTTGGCAGGCGCCTGCCAACCTTCCCACCTCCCCAAACTGATCAGCCCTGCTTAGCCGATTTGAGCCAAGTATGCACACGACACAACAACGCTCAACATTAAGTTAAGCAACTTCAATGCAAACGCGCCGCAGGCCGTCGGCACCGACACCGACCCGCTGGCCGTCCGCGCCGCGGCGCGCAACGCCGAGCTGAGCGGCGTCGCCGGAGGCTTCCGCTGCCTCCAGTGCTCGCCAGACCTGGAGGGACCAGAGCCGCTGGCGCAGGCGCGCGCCGTTTAGCCGGGCGGGCGCGCGCATGCGCTGTGCTTACTCGCCTGCGTTGAGAAGCTGCCTGGACTGAGAGGCCTGCACCAACCCAGCCGTGGGAGCGCCGCTGAGGCTGCCCCTACAAGCCTCGGCTGCCCTAGCCTCGAGGCTGCCAATGCCTCAGCCGACCCCGCACCATAACAAAACGCCAATCGAAACCGCGCAGGCGGGCCTGCCGGCCGCGGGCGCGTACGATCTGGTGGTGGCCAACATTTTGAGGGGGCCCCTGCTGGAGCTCGCCCCACGGCTGTGCGCGTATGCGGCGCCGGGCGCGCGGCTGGCGCTGTCGGGCGTTTTGGCGGAGCAGGCGAGTGGGGGGCTTTGTTTGTGCGTTTGCCCGGGCACGGCTGCTGCTGCTGCTGCTGCTGCTGCTGCTGCTGCTGCTGCTGCTGCTGCTGCTGCTGCTGCTGCTGCTGCTGCTGCTGCTGCTGCTGCTGCTGCTGCTGCTGCTGCTGCTGCTGCTGCTGCTTCCTCTCCTCTCTGCATTCCCCCGCCCGCACCTCACAACAAGTCAACAGTCCACGTTGACGTTGATTGCGGTGTGCCTGTTGCCATTGCCCCCTCGCACGCGCAAAAAAGCCCCCCCCCCCGAAACAAAACTCACCACTCACCAGGTGCCGGACGTGCGGGCGGCGTATGCAGAGGCGTTTGAGGATTTCGAAGTGCGGACCGACGGCTCCTGGGCGCTCGTCACCGCGCGGCGCCGGCGGTGACGCAGCCGCGCTGCTGTAAACGGGCTGCGGAAGAGGGTCGGGGCAGGCGGCGGTGGGTGCGGCGGCGGTGGGAGGCGCTGCGGGTGTGGCAGCGGCGCCAGGCGCCAGCAGCGCAGCAGTCCGGCGCGCAGCTACCGAGCAGCCGCTGGGCAGTCGTGCGACTCCCGCCGCGGGGCTTCACTCATTGCCATTTTAGCGGACGATTAGCAAAACCCAGGACGCTGCGAGTGCGTGCTTGTTGTGAGCGCAGACTCCTCGCAGGCCCGATCCCGACAGCCTCCCCTCGGCCGGCGCCCGCAACGAAACTGGCTGGATCTCTGTCGTTGGCGCGGCTGAAGGAAGCGCGCTGTGCTTGGAGACGCGCGTCAAGGTGCGCGGGCTCCAAAGCCATTCCCGCTGCCGCATCGTGATCCCGGCGGCACAGGGCGCAGCACGAGCAGCGGGAAGACAGCTACAGCGCGCGCTGCGGGCAGCATGGTTGCCACCGGCGCGCTGCGCCGTCGGGGGCGCGACAGCTGGAGCGCCGGCCTGCCGCTGCGGGCGGCTTCCACGGTTCCCCCGCCCGCCGCTGCCGCTGCTCCTGGCATTGCTGCTGCGCCACCAACAGCTGCCCGAAAACCACGCCGCCCCCCCCTCCCGCAGGCCCCCTGCCCCAACCCCGCCTCGCGCCGCCCGCCGCCCCGCCGCCCGCGCCGCGGCCCGCAGCAGCATGGCGCCCGCGGAGCGGCCCCCGCAGCAGGGCCAGCAGCAGGGGCAGCAGCAGCAGCAGCAGCAGCGCGTGTTCACGGCCCGCGAAGTTCAGGAGCTTGCTGACGCGGGGCGCTTTGTCTATGTCTGCGACGGCCGCGTGTTTGACGTCGACGCGGACGCGCTGATGCACCCCGGCGGGCGCGCTGTGAGTCGGCTAGGCTGGCTGGGCCCGGCTGTCTTTCTGTCTGTCTGGAGGGCTGGTTTGGCTGGCCAGGCTGGCTGGCTGGCAGGCAGGCCTGGCTGCCAGGCTGTTGGGGGCGTTTCCGGGGCAGGGGCTTTGGCTCGCGCGTCCTTGCGTTGCATCGCGCCCGAACCCGGGGCCCGCACGCCCCTTGACCGCGCGCTGACCGCGCGCGTCTGACCGAATTGACCGGCTGCGCCCCCCCCCCCCTGCCAGGTCCTCGAGGCCCACCGGGGAAAGGACATTTCCGAGGTGTTCCGCGGCGCCGCCTCGGGCGGCGCCTCCCACGCGCACAGCCGAGGCGCGCGCGCGCTGCTCGAGGGCTACTGCGTGGGCGCGCTGGAGGGCGCGGCGGCGGGCGCCGGGGGCGCGCGCGGGCCCGCGGCGGCGGCGGTGATCGACGAGAGCAAGCCGCTGCTGCCGCAGGCGAGCCGCGTCTCGGCGCGCGCCGTTTGCGACTGGGGAGCGTTTGAGCTGGGGAGGGGCGCTCAAAACGCGAGCAAACGGGTTCAAAAACGAACCTCGAAAGGGCACCAATGCCAACCTCAAACACACGCACTCAGCCAAACCGGGCCAAAGACAGCCGGGAGCGCCGCGCGCAGCCCTAAACCCCCAAAACAAACCCAGCCGAACGCGCCCCGCCCCCCTCCTTCCCCCTCCCCAGGTGGCCAAACTCTCCCCCGAAGACTACCAGGCCTGGGTGGACGCGCCCTCCACGGGTCACCCCATAATGTTTGAAAACGAGTGGATGGAGCGAATGACCTGCACACAGTGGTGGGTGGGTGGGGGCTGGTATTCTTTTGGGGGTGGGGGCTTTTGTCCGTTGTTAGTGGGGACGCAGGGGGCTTTGTGAGAGGGGGTGGAGCAGCGGCTTGCACTCAGGACTGGGCGGCGGCGGGGTGCTGCCCTGTCCACCGCCGCGAGGGCTTCCCGGCGCCGTGCAAAAGCTCAACCCAGGGTGTGCGGCCCGCCGCGCGGTGCGCCGCCGCTGCTCCACATGTTAAGTGTTGCCATTGCAAGCCAGCACCCCGCAAATTGATGACAAATTGCACCCGCCAACCCCTCCCCCTCCCGCCAAGGTACGTGATCCCCCTGCTGTGGCTGCCCGTGGCCGGCGCGCTGATGTGGCGGGCGGTGTCGCAGCTGGGCCTGCCGGCCGGGCAGCTTCCCTGGCTGGCGGCGGTTGGGGTGCTGGGCTGGCAGCTGGTGGAGTACTCACTGCACAGGTGAGCTGGGTGACCAAAGTGGTGACTAACCCTTTGTGGCAAGCGCGCAAGCTCAGTGCGTTTGACACCCGCCCGAGTCTGCGCCTGCCCTGCTGTGTTCAGGGCCGGTCGGTAACCCCATGTGCCCCTCGACTCCCTTCCAACCCGCTCAAACCCCCTCCTCACCCTTTCATGCACCTGCCCAGGTGGGTGTTCCACCTGAGGCCGAGCGGCCCCGAGACCATCAAGCTGCACTTCATGCTGCATGGGTGAGCGGGGGGGGGGGGGGGTGCGAGTGGGCCTGAACTTGGAGCAGGGGTGGGGGGGGTGTTGCGCGACACTGTTTGCGGGCCGAGCCTAAAACCAACCAACCAACCAACGAACAAACAAACCAAAACACTCAACCCACCACCCTTAGGCACCACCATAGGTGGCCCATGGACACGGCGCGCCTCGTGTTCCCCCCGCTGCCGGCTGGCCTGGTGATGGCGCTTTTCGGCGTCCTGCTCACCGCCCTGGTGCCGCAGGTGGGTTGAATCAGGGGGCTGCAGGCTTTGTTGCATGTTCAACAAGCTTTGCCGCAACGTCGGAGAGAGGGGGCAGGGCCAGAGGGGAGGATCCAGGGTGCGGGCCCCTTCCCCTGGTGCGCGCTTGCCGGCGGGGCCCGGCGGCGCCCCTCGGGGCGCGGGCGCCCCGGGCCTCCCCCGGCCGCCCCGCCGCTGCGCTAAACAGTTTCTTGAACGTTATTTGCGTCTCTTAGCAGCGGGAGGCGGCGATCGGGGGCCGCAGCGGGGAGCGCCTCCCGGAAAACCGCGCAAACGGGGTTTGCGCCCGGGGCGCGAGGCCGGGCAGCCCGAGCTCATTGGCGGCACGGTCCATTTACGGCGCCTTAATACGCGCACGGGTTGCCCCAGGCGGGAGGGCGAAAAACGAGTCAGCCACTTTGACCACGTGCGAAACCCACAACCGCCCCCCACAACCGCGCCTCCCCCATCCCCCCCAGGCCTACGCCACCGCGCTGCTGGCGGGCGGCATCGCTGGCTACGTCGCCTACGACACCACCCACTGGGCGCTGCACTCCGGCGCGCCAGACCCCTTTGTCACGCCCACGCTGCGGGCCTCCCACATGGAGCACCACTACCAAAACGACAAGGCGCGCGCCGGCCGGCCCTTTGCGGGGTTTTGATGGGGTTTCGCCTCTTTTTTCCATTGAGTGGCATGGCGGCGGCTGTGCCGCCTCTTTCTTGGGAGTCTTGCTGGCTGGCTTGAAGGATTGATTGATTGAGTGAGTGAGTGATTGTCTGCCCGCTCCGCCTCGCTTGCGTTTCGGCGCCCGTTCAACTCAGTTGCGGGGACTTCCTGAGTTGAACGGCTGCCGAAACGCGCGCGCGCACGCGTCCGCGCCGCCGATGGCCGCGCGCGCCGCGGTGCCGCACGGCCCCCACCTCGGGCCCCTGCCCCTGGCACGCTCCAGCCCAGCCCAAAGCGTCGAAAGCCAAAGGACGCCCCCTTCTACCAAAAACAACGCCCCCCCAGGTTGGCTACGGAATCAGCTCCACCCTCTACGACCGCCTCTTCGGCACCCTGAACCCAGACCTGAAAACCAAGGTGCAATGAGGCGCCACGGCGCGCGCGCTCGCGCCCCGACAAGCGCTGCGGCTGCCGCGTGGCTGCCGCGCCGGCAGATGCGGCGGCCGCGGCGCGGCCGCAACAGTAGTGCGCCCTCCGCTGCCGAGGCGGGCACGCGTCGCACCCGCAGCAAACCAAGCAATCGACGCCGCGACAGGTCTTCTGAACGCGCGTTCAAACTTGAACCCACGCACCAGGCTTTTGGCTGGCTCCCCGGGGATTCGCCTTGCACTTTGTTGCTTTTGGGGTTGGGGACAACGGGTGGGGCGCAGCGCCGCGCTTGGGCCGCACGGCGCCCTTTTGAACGGCGGGGCTTGCCCCCTACTAAACGCATGGGCCGCATGGGCATCACGCAAGCCTTCCGCATGGCAGTCACTGCACGAGTAGCGCCCGCGCCGCGCGACTAAAGCTCACACGACCAACACAATTTGGCGCCAGCGGCGCGGGTTTCTTTCTTTAGCTTGCCCAGCCTGGGCACCGTTCGGCCCACTTCCTCACCGAATAAAACACAACCTTGTAAGGTTTGTTGCACTAATGCAGACGCCAGCACTGGGTTGGTCCACAGTCGCACCCACTGCCCTGCCAGCAGCGGTCGGCAGCGGCGGCAGCAGCTGCGTGGCAGCGGCGAGCGGCTCCGGCGGCGCCGTGCCAGTGAAAGACTGCGAGGTTTTGACGTTTTGACGTCTTCTCGATTACCTTGCCGTTGCTGTCGCCTCTAAAGGACGCCCCTGCTTTCAAACCTGTTGACCGCGGGAGCGACCGCGAATCCAGCCCGCCCGCGCCCTCTGCTTCGCGCTCACAGCCGCGGAAAGCAGGATCGGGGCGATAGATTGCTCCTCGAACCCGCTAGACCTCCGCTGCAAGCGATCCGCCGGCGCCGCCGCGCTGCGGCGGGCGCCGCCGCGGACGCCGCATCGCCGCCCGCCCGCGATGGAGCTGCTGCGTGAGCGCGCACGCGAGGTCATGACGAAGCACCAAGCAGGTGGGATCGCCCGCATCCGCCTTATTCGGAACACTGTGACTGTAGGGCAGATTGTGCCAGCTGAGGCTTGACCGCAGCCCTGCACGCCTGCACTGCGGTACGGTGCTCACCCCGCTGCAAAACGCCGCAGCGTACAAAACCGCCGAGGAGGGGCTTTCGCGCGCGCTGTCGGAGCTGACCAAGCACCAGGGCCGGGAGGAGCGCCGCCTCGAGTCCCGCCTGGCGGCGCTCAAGGCGCACCAGGAGCAGCAGCGCCAGCAGCTGCGGCGCGCGTACGAGCAGCAATTGGCGGAGCTCGACGGCCGCGTGTCCGCGGCGGCGGCGCGGGCGGAGGAGGAGTGCGCGGCCGCCGTCGCGGCCGCGGCGGCGGCGCTGGCGCGGCGGCTGGGCGGCGGCGGAGGCGGCGGCGGCGGCAATGGCGGCGGCAGTAGAGCAGTGGTGGCGTTGCCTGCGCGCGAAGAGCCGCCCGTGTGCGGGGCCAGCCTGAGCGCACGCGGCCGTGGCGTCGAGGGCGCCGGGTTCGGCGCGGCGGCCAGCGGCGGCCGTGCGCCGGCGAGCCGCGCGCGCGTCTCCACGCGGCGCGCCACGCGGCCCACCCTGGCAAGCAGCAGCAGCAGCGGCTGCTCATCGGACGAGGGCCGCGGGCCCGGGCGCCGCCGCGGGGGGATGCCGATCTGGCGCCTGGCGGCGGCGTTTGAGCGGGCGGCCTCGCTCGGCGGTCGATCCGGCAGCCGCGGCGATGGCAGCGGGTCCTCGGAGGGCGCGCCCCCGCGCCGCGTCGCGCGCGCCGTGACCGGCGAACGGGACGCGCCGGCGTGGGGCGGGGCGGCCGCGGCGGACAGCCCCCCGCGGGGGCTGCGTGCTTGGCGGGGCGCCGCTGCGAGACCGGTCAACAAAGGCAGCGGCGGCACCGGGGAGCCTGGCGATGAGGGCCGCAGCAGCGACGGATCTGATTCGAATTAGCGGTGCTGCTGCAGACGGGAAGGAGGCGGTGTGGAGGCTGCACGATCCCCTCGCAGAATCCCCAGCGGCGCCAGGCTGCGGCCCTCCACGCCGCCGCGGTCACTCAAGTGCCGCCGCGGCCGAAACGCCACACATCAGCTCCCGGCCCTCGGTCCCGTGATTTCGATAATCGTCCGTGTATCTTTTTGGGGCCTGAAAACGGTGTCTAACCCGACGTACAGCCGTGCGCGCCCCGGGGCAATGGTGATCCGCGGCTGTATGAGCTAAGGCAGCGCTCTGGACGATGAAGCGGGTAGCCCTATTTGTGCTGGTGCTGGCGGCAGGGGCGTGCCTGCTGTCGCTGTCGCCAGCACTGCCGGGCGTGTCGGCTGACGCCCAGGTCTTGCTGCCGTCGGAGGATTGCCCCGTGGAAACGAAGGAGGAGTGCAACCAGGAGTGCAGGAACTCGACGGCGCTCGCGTTGGAGTACCTGCGCGACCACCTGCAGCGCGACGACCCCTCCAAAGTGCGCGCGCGCGCGCGCCGCGCCGCTGCACCCCGCCTGCTACTTCAGGCCGGTGCACGGCGCTCCCGCCGCCCTTCCGCTTCGCCACACGTCGTCCGACGCGCAGCTCCGCGGCTGCGGCGCCGCCGCATGCCGCCGCAGCCGCCGTTGGGAGCGCACGCGGCGTGGGCGCCCGGGCACACCCCTGCCTCCCCTCCGCCCCCCAAACCCTCAGCTCAAAACCCTGTCTGACCCTTGCTTTGATAACAACAACGTGAGCTTCCCCGGATACTGCTGCAACACGCGCGGCATCGTCTGCTGCTGCTTCAACTGCAGAAGCTGCAGCTGGTGCCAATACAGGTGGGCAGGAGGGGGCGGGAGTGGGTGGGGGAGCGCTGCGTCGAAACACACGGGCGCCAAAGCGTGTTTGGCGGGGCGTGCAATGCAGCTGGCTTGCAGATGGCTTGGGCCCCCCGGCAGGCGCACGCTGTGCCTGCAGCAGCACGCGACCACAGCACACGACCGCAGCACACAACCGCAGCACACAACAACAGCGCACCACAGCACACACCAACACACACACAGCACGCGTGCGCACGCACACCAACACGCACCATGCACAAACCGCACGCCCGACCGCCAGGGGCGCCGTGACCTCGCTGCAGCTGCGGGACCAGCTGATCGCCCTTCCCCTCGACGACGTGCTGCCCCACGCGGTGCAGCTGGCGCGCTGGGGGCTGCGGACGCTCAACTTGGAGGGGAACCAGCTGACGGGGAACCTTTCCTCGCTGGCGGCGGCGGTGGGGCAGCTGCAGGGGCTGGTGGCGCTGAGCCTGGGGGACAACCGTGAGCCGCGGCCGGCGCTGGGGGGTGGGGGGAGAGTGGTAGGGCTTCTGCCGAGTGGCTGGCAGCCGCTGCAGCGCGCGCCCGCGGCGCCCGCCGAAGCTCGCGCCGCCCTGGGTCGGGCGGCACCCCTCCTGGCTGCTGCTGCGTTTGGCACGCCCGCCGCCGGTGCCGGCACCCCATAACACCCACGCATCCGCCGCCCCCGCCTCCTTCGCCGCCCCCGCCTCCGCCGCCTCCGCCGCCTCCGCCGCAGTGCTTACCGGCACGATCCCCCCCGAGCTGGGCTCCCTCCCCGCCCTCGAGGTCCTGGCCCTCGACGCCAACGCGCTGTCGGGGCCGGTGCCGAGGGAGCTCTGCGGCCCCGGCAGCCGGCTGCGGGACATCTACCTGCGGGGCAACAACCTGACGGGGCGGGTCGAGTTTGAGGGGTGCCCGAACCTCATCAATCTCGACATACAGGCGGGTCGGGGTGTTTGTTTGTTCGGTTGGTTGGTTGGTTGGTTGGTTGGTTGGTTGGTTGGTTGGTTGGTTGGTTGTTTGCTGTGGGCTTTTCCTGGCGGGTTTCGGGGCAAACAACAAACAACAAAGCCCAACCGCGCGCAACGCAACCACCCAAAGCCCAAACACCGCACAAACACCAGCAAAACCAACCCAAAAGCGCGCGCGCCCACGACCCCCCCCCAATACAAACAGGAGAACGACCTGGTGGGCCCCGTCCCCGCCTCCAAGGACTGGCGCATGCTGCACACGCTGCGCATCGGCAACAACACGTTTGATGCGCTGGGGGAGCGGTTCTACGAAATGTCGAGCCTCACGCTGCTGGACGCCATGAACAACAGGTGGGGGCCTGGGGGGCCGTTGTTCCTGTTTGGTCTTTGGGGGTTCCAACCCCCAAAGGAGGGCGCTTTCCGTTCAGTTGGGGTTTTTTTTTGGGGGGGGGGGGGCCTGGGGCTTTGGGGTTGCCAGTTCAGCACACCTACAAGGGCTTGCAGATAGCTCGGGCGGTTTTGTCCCCAAAGCTTCCAAAGGGGTCTGCGGCCCCTGCACTGCTGGCGGCCCGGGCCTCGGCCCCGCCACAACGCCGCCACCGCCGTTTGCACCCGCAACGCCCCTCCAACCGCCACCACCCTAAACCACCGCCGACCCCTATGCCTAAACTTACTAACACCCCCCCCTCCAGGATTAAGGGCACGCTGTCAGAGGAGATATTTGGCCTGCCCCTCCTGACTAACGTTTACCTCGAGTCAAACCAGCTCAGCGGCACCATACCCAAAAACCTCTTCCAACTGAAGCGGCTGTCGTACGGTGGGCGGTTTTAGGGGGATTGGTGGGGCAGCGCGCGGGTTACCGGTTTGTCATGTTCTGAGTTTTGGCCTAGCCCTCTAGGTGGCGGGCCGGCCCACCAGAGCGGCAGGCAGAGAGCGGCGAGGGACAGAGAATTGCCCAAAACCTGTCCCCCAAACCCAACTCCAAACCCAAATCCAAAACCCTAAAACCCCAAACCCCCAAACCCTCCAGTCTACCTGGGATTCAATGCCTTCACGGGCACGCTGCCGCCGACCATCGGGTGAGCTTTTGGGGGGGGGGATGGGTTAAAGCGTGCGCGCTACGCCACGCCCCTTCCGGCGCGCGCTCGTCGCCTCACGCCCCTGCGGGCGTCCGCGCGCCCTCCAGCCGACGCTCGCTGCCGGCGCTGTCTGCCGAACCTTTGTGCCAGTGAAAAACGCTCACCGCCGCTGCAGCATGCACGGAATACACAAGCGCAAAACCCAAAACTCAGGGGCCAAAACTCAAAACTCAAAAGACAAACCATACAAATGACACAATGCAAACACGTCCGCAACGCCGCCCCCCCAGCGAGTGCACCGGCCTGCTGGCCGCCAGCCTCCGCGGCAGCACGCGGCTGGAGGGGCCCATTCCCGAGTCCCTGGCGCGCCTCAGGCACCTCATGGTGTTCGACGTGAGCTCTTCTATGGGGGTTGGATGGGGTTTTTTGTGGGGTTTTATGGCTTTTTTGGGTGGGGGGTTATGGGTTTTTTGGGGGGGTTTTATGGGTTTTTTGGTGGGGTTTTATGGGGTTTTTGTGGGGTTTTATGGGGTTTTTTGTGGGGTTTTATGGTGTGGAGGCGGTCGGCCTCGTGGTGTTCGACGTGCGCCTTCTTTGTTACACACAACCTTGACAATTGGTTTTGGATGGGGTTTTGTTGAGTTTTTGGGGGGGGGGGGGTTGCAATTGTCGGGTTTTGCAGGGATGACGGCTGGAGGTCCGTTTTGGGGGCGATTTGGGGTGTTTCTGCACCCTTTGCTGCGCCCGCTGCCGTCACACCCTACAACCCTCGAACCCCCCGCCTCCCTCTGCACTTCCTCCCCCCACAAAACCCCCACCCCCAAGATCGTCGGCACCAACATGCACGGCTGCCACGAAAACGGCACCGACATGCCCGGCCACGTAAACTGCCTGCCAACCTTTGTGCGCTTCAGCGACCGGCTGGCGCCGCCGGTGGAGTCGTTGGAGACGCGCGGGGCGGACATGCTGCTGCCCAAAAACACGGCGCTGCGGTGGGGGGGCCCTGGGGGGGGGGGGGGGGGGGGTTGGGGGGGGGGGGGCCGGACGACATGCTGCTGCCAAAAAACACGGCGCTGCGGTGGGGGCCTTTTGCGTGCCTTTGTTTGGGTGCCATTCCGAGCGGCCTTCCAGGTGCCGTCTGAGCGCCCTTTTGAGTGCCGTGTGGGCGCCCCTTTAAGCGCCTTGTTGAGTGCCGTTTTTGGAGCCCCTCGCACGGGGACAAGAGACTTATAAACCCCTCCCCCCCAAGCTGCCGCGCATCAAGACGCAGCCCCAAACCCACATAACCCCCCCTCCAAACATACAAAACAAACCCCAACCCCCCCAGCTGCCGCACCATCGAGACCGACCCCAACGACCCCTCCAGCCGCATGCTCTACGCCGTCAACACCAGCTGGCAGATACCCCCCTCATACTTCCGATACAAAAACTGCACATGCCCAGAGGTGGGGCGGCGCGGGGGCGCGGGGCGCGGAGGCGCCGGCGCGGGCGCGGTGGCGGGGGCAGGCGCCGGCGGCAGAGCGGGCGCAGGCGCTGCGCTGCGCTTTGGGGCCTGGGGTCCGCTCGCTGCACGGCGTGCGGGCCCCCATCCATCCCGCCGGCAGAGCTGCTCCCCCATCTCTTGTGGTTGTTTTGAGCCGGCCTCATCCCCGCCCTCCTCAACGCCCCCCTCCGCCCATCCCCCTATCCCTTTTCCCCCAACGCCTCCCCTCCAAACCGCCCCTCCCAAAAAAACCCCACCCCCCCCCCACCCCTCCCCCGCCCCCAGGGCTTCCGCAAGGCCTGGGTCCCCGGCCTGGACCCCCGCTGGCCGGACCTGGACTGCGTCTCGAACCACGCGGCGGTGGTGGTGGGGTCCTCCCTGGCGGCGGGGGTGGTGCTGGCGCTGCTGGCCTGGGGGTGGACGCGGTGCGCTTTTTTTGGGGGGGAGGGGCGTTTGCCGGCGCGCCGTTGTTGCAGCGGGAGAACAGGCGCTGCTGCTGCACGCCCCACCGGGGCGTGGGGCACGGAAGCGCCGAGCCCACCCTCTCACAGCCGCCCCCACACCGCCCCCCCCCCCCCCGGCAGCTTCCTGGCTGCCGGCGGCTTCTACGCGGTCAAACGCTACCGCGAGAAGTTTGAACGGCGCATGAGGGGGATGAAGAAGGAGGGTGACATAAGCGTGGTGGTCACGGACATCGAGGGCTACTCGGGTGGGCGGTTTAGGGCGGTTTTGGGCGGTTTTGAGGGGCCGCTTTGCAAGGGAGGGAGTTGGGGCGCTTTGGGGGCTTTACGAGCTGCCATGCGCAATCCCCCCCACCGCTGAGCCTTTGACAAGCACATTTGTCGGCCAAAAAAAGCAGAAAGCAAGAATACAAGTGCCTTGGCTCCCCAAAAGCGGCCGCCCGACCCCCTAAAACCCTGCCAACTGGCCCCTCCACACCTACCACTCCCCCCCCCCAATAAACAGCCCTGATGAAGACCCAGCCAGAGGCCATGTCAGACGCCCTCCAAACCCACAACCAGATCATCCGCAAGGCAAAGTGGACGTTCTGCGGCCACACGGCAGAGCAGGAGGGGGATGCCTTCCTGCTGGTGTTCCATTCGGCGTTCGATGCGGTGTGCTTCTGCCTGCAGGTGCGCGCACGAGGGTACAGAGGGGGGAGTGGGCAGCTTGTGCGGGGGGCATGGGCATGGGCATGGGCATGGGCGTGTGTGCACCAAATGGGCATCGCCCGATTGCCAATACTTCTGTGCCTGCAGGGCCGTGCAGCAGCTCACCCCTCCTGCCGCCCCAAACGCGCAGCAGCTGACCCACCATCCCCCCCAAACTGCAACGGCCCCAAAAAACCCGCCCCCAGGCCCAGCAGGCGCTGATGAAGGCGGAGTGGCCCCCCCAGCTGGTCGCCAGCCCCTCCCCCGACGCCGCCGCAAACCCCCGCAGCGGCAGCAGCCGCGGGCGGCTGCTGTCGGCGCTGTTTGGCGGCGGGCGGCGCGCGTCGCACAGCCGGGTGCGTTTGGGGCTTCCGCCTGGGGCCTCCAGTTTGAATCGGGCCCAGTGCGATCTGAGATCAGCAGCCGCCGCGGCGGCGGGGCGCCGCGAGCGCTGCCCCCTTTTCCCCCAACGCCCCGCCCCGCGCCGCCCGCACCCACCCTTCACCGCTCCGACCCCCAACCAACCACGCGCCGCCCCCGCGCAGGAGGGGGGCAACAGCACGAGCCCCTCAGCCTCCCGAAAGCATCTGATGGTGCGGTCAGATTCGGGGGGGCTGGGCGACCGCCCAGCTGCCAGCAGCTCCCCGAGCTTTGGGGGGCACGCGGGGCCGGCGCGCACGCCCAGCGCGTGGCGCGCGTTCGCCGCGCTGCACAACCGCAGCAGCGAGCGCGGCAGCGGCGGCGGCGAGCGCGGCAGCGGGGGCAGCGGCGGCGGCGGGGGGAGGGGGGGCGGGGTGGTGGCGCTGGACTTGGCTCTGAGCGATGCCGGCGCGGATTGGGGCGGCGGCAGCTGCGCAGGCGGCGACGGCGGGGGCAGCACCGACGCCGACGCCGATGCGGCGGCGCCGCCCGGCAGCGGCCTGGACGGCGGCTCGCCGCCCACGGCCGCGCCCCTGCTGCCGCCGCTGCCGCCGGCGGCGCCGCAGCGGCAGGCCAGCGGCGACGGCGCCGCTAGGGGCGCGCCCGCGGCGGCGGCGGGCGCGGGGCCGCTGCCGGGGGGCCGGCCGGCGCCGCTTTCCGTGCCATGCGACGGCCCGCTCGGCGCCCTCGGCGGCCTCGGGTCGCCGGTGCCGCTGATTGACTCACCATTGGGCGCCGCCGCCGGCCCGGGAGATAGCTTTTCCAGCGCCCCCGCGCTCGGCCGGCGGCCGTCGGGCTCGCAGCCCGGGATCGGCCTGGCCGCTCGGTCGGTGTCCGCGTCGGCGGCCGCGCCGCCGACGCTGGGCCCGCCGCCGCCGCCGCCGGTCGCGCTGGGCGCGCGGCAGCTCAGCTTTGGCGGCGCCGTCGGCGGCGGCGGCGGCGCGGCCGGCGCCGGCGGCGTGGCTGGCAGCGCGGCAGCCGCGTGCGCGAGCAGTACGGGCGGCGGGGGGCTGGCGGCGATGGTCGCGTCCCAGCTGTCGTCGGACCCTTCGCTCTTCAAGGGGCTGCGCGTGCGAATGGGCGTGGCCAGCGGCACCATCAGCGCGGGGCAGGTGGGCGGGGCGGGGGCGTTGCGCCGTCGCGGCGGTGGGGCTGCGTGGGGCTGTGCAGCGGCTGAGGGCATCAAGCGCTTCAGCCCAGCAGCGAAAGCCTTACAAGTCAAAACCCCGCAAGCCAAGAACCCCTTCCCACAAGTCGAATCCCTCCCCTTGACACCCTTTCACAGGAGCTGAAAGCCACGGACGTCTGGCGGCGGGCCAAGACCGTCAGCGACGCCGGCAGCGGCGGCCAGGTGCGCGCACCCCTTGCCCGTCCCAACGGCCGGCCCGGCCTTGGCCTTTTGGGTCGGCACTGCTGGCCCGATCTGCGCCTCAAAGGGTTTGAGGCTGAGGGTCGACCCCTCATGGACGGCGCCACGTTTGACCAAGTCAAAGAGCGCCACAAAAACACACACACACAACCCCCCCAAAACACACACCGCACGCGTCAAACCGCCGCCCCCAGGTCCTGCTGGACGGCGCCACGTTTGACCAGGTCAAAGAGCGCCTGCAGGAGCTGGGGGCTGTTGACCACGTTGACATCGACGTGGCTCGACTGAGCTACAGGGCGAAGGCCGGGTGGCTGGCGTGGCTGGCGCCGCGGCGGTGGGTTTGGGGGAGGGCCGGGGAGGGGAGGTCGCCTTTGGGGGGCGGGGCTGACTGCAAGGGAAGGAGGGAGGGGCTGACTGCAAGCGCCCCGCGTGCGCGCGCCGGAAGCCGGGGCCGCGCTCACCGCCGCGGCCGCCGCCCCGATGCGCGCAGGGTCGCCAAGCGCGGCGCAGCGCCGGAGGCTGTGGTGTTGGACATGGGCACATACAAGAGGGTCCCGACCGGCAGCTCCGCCCCTCCCAGCATCGCCCCCACGCCCGCGCCGCCCCGCGCCGCCGGCCCGCTGAGCCCGCCGCCGCCGCCGGCCGCGCCCGGCGGCGGCGCCGCCGCCGCAAACGGCCCCGCCGCGCCGCCGCCGTCGGCGTTCGCGCGCGCGCCGTCGCTCGGGCGCAGCACGCGGCCGCTGACGGCCCTTGAAGAGGGCGGCGCCGCGGGGCCGCGGGGGGAGCTGCGGTTGGTGCAGATCCTGCCGCAGTGCCTGGCGGGGCGGGCGCTGGTCTGGGGCAACCAGCTGGCGCTCAAACCGGAGGAGTGGCTGCCGGCGGAGCCGCCTTACTTCGCAGCTCCAGGTGCGGGCCCTGGCTTGCGTGTTGCTGTGCTTTTGGCATGCATTTGGGTTACAGAACTCCACACACCTGCCCTGCGGCCGCGGCAAAAAGGCAGCTGCGTGTTTTGTTGCGCGCGGCACTGCGCCCGCGTCAGCCGCTTGCTCTACGCCGCGAGGGGCGCCTCGGCAGCCTCAAACCCGCGGCGGCGGCGAGCGCGCACAAAACGCCACCCCCTCCCTCGCCGCACCCGCAGCCACGTTTGAAGCGGCGCTGCGGGACCCCGTGATGCACCCTCCCAGCAGCGCCTCCGCCCCCCGCGCCGGCTCCGCCGCCGCCGGCGCGTCTCGCGGCGCGCTGCGCCGCCTCGTCGCGGCCGCGTCGGGGGTTCGGGGCCGGGGGAAGAGCGCCCCGGGGCCGCATTTGGACACGGCGGGGGGCAGCGTGATGACGGCGGCCGCGGGGGCGCTGGGGCTCGCGTCGCTGCGGGCGCCGCTGCCGGCGGTTACGATGGTTTTCGTCAAGGTGCGATCTGGGCGGGTTGACCGTGATCTGGGGGGTTTGACCGTGATCTGCGCGATCTGTGCTGCGGAAAGTATATGGCGATTTGGACCTGGGCGTGCGGACACACAACAACAGCCGCGGCCCAATGGGCTGTACTCATCACACGCACGCACGCACGCACCCTCCCTCCCGCCACCGGCAGGCCGCGACGGGCAGCGCGCTGAGCCGTACGGACCTGGGCCGGTGCCACCGGCTGCTGCAGGGCTGCATCCAGGTGGGGGCGGCACCCGGGCACGGGGCCCAGCCCTCGCACGCATGCACACGCGCGCATGCACGCGCGCACACGCTCGTTCGCCCGTTGAACATCAACCAACCCATCCGTCCCAACACGCCTGCGCCTGCGCGCACCCCCTTCCCCCTCCCTTCCCCAAACAATCGCCAAACCCAAAACAAACGCCCCCCTCCCTCCCTTCCCCCAAACACCCCCCCAGGAGGTCATGTCTGCAGTGCCGGGCGGCTACCTGGTGCGCGTGCAGGAGGGTGACCTGCGCTACATGGTGGCATACCACCACGCAGTGGCAGCACTGGAGTGGTGCCTGGTGATGCAGGCGCGCGGGTTGTTGGGGGCGAGGAGGGGAGGTCGGCTGGGGCCGCGCGGCGCGCGGCGGCCGGTTAGGGCATGAGCGGGCTTCATTGGGTATGGCACTTCCCAAAGGCGGGTCGAACAGCCACCAATCTGGCTCCGCTCTCCGCCCCCAGCACGCCGCCGACGCGCCGCCGCCCCCTGCACCGCCCCGCCCGCAGAAAGCGGCCCTTTACCTGCCCTGGCCCACTCGCGTGCTGGAAGAGCGCTGCTGCAGGCGAGAGGACGACGCAACGGGCGCGATCGTGTTCCGGTGAGGCGCTGCTTCGGCGCTGTTCGACTTTTGGCCGCGCGGCGCTGTTTCGGCGCTTTTTCAGCGCGCTGACCGGACAGTGGGGGGGCCGCGGTGCTGTCCGTGTGCGTGTTGCGTCTTGCTTGTGCCACTGAGCGCGCCTGTCCAATGAATCCACTGGATCCAAACCACCCGGCCCCAACAACACCCCCGCCCCAACGCGCGCAGCGGGCCGCGCCTGAAAATGGGCCTGAGGGAGGGCGTGCCAAAGGCGGTCTCGCCAGACCACCTGGGCAGGTGGGGGGGGGGGGCGCGGGCTGAGGGAGAGGGGAGGGCGCCCGGCGGCGCGCAGCCAAACCCCTCGCCGGCAAGCAGCTGACGACCTCCCCTGGCAGTGAACCCAGCCGTTGACCGGTCAACCCATCGGTCAACCGACCAACCAACCAACGCGCCTGCGCAACAACCGCCGTTCAACCGCCAATCAACCGACAATCAACCCCCAATAAACCGCCAATAAACCGCCAATAAACCGCCAGGGCTGACTACCACGGGGAGTCCATAAATATGGCCGCCCGCATTATGGACGCCGCCGCGCACGGCGGCCAGATCGCGTGTGATCTGGCCCTGGCGCAGTCCGCCCTCACCACCTGGCGCGCCCACGGCTGGGGCGGCGCGGCGGCCGCCGCTACGGCGGCGGCCGCGGCGGCGGCGGCGGCGGCGCATCATCAGCATCATCAGCGGCCCGTGTCGCCGCCGCACGGCGGCGCGCCCCTGAGCGACTTTGGATCAGGGCTGTCCGCGGCCGCGGTCGCGGCCGCCACGGCGGCGCCAGCGTCCGTTGAGAGCGCCGACGGCAGCCAGCACTCGGCGGGCACGTGGCGGCAGCCCAGCCAGGGGCAGCTGCCGCCTGTCATCGAAAACAGCCCCGCCAGCAGCGAACGCTGCGCGCGGCCCCCGGCCGAGGCGGCGGCGGCGGCGGCAGCGGCGGCGGCGGCGGCGGCGGTAGCGGCGGGCGCGTCCGCCTTTGCCGTCGCGCAGCTGCGCGCCGGCCAGCCGCCGGCCCCCCGCGCCGGGTCGCCGCCGCCGCCGCTGCAGCTGCCGGCCGAGAGCGACACCGCCTCGACAGAGCCGGCGCACGCGGTGGAGGCGGACTCGATTGTGGTGCAGCACCTGGGAAGCTTCTCGTTCAAGGGCACTGGGGAGCCCATCCCCATCGTGTCCGTCGCCCTCGCCAGCCTGGTGGGCAGAAGCTTCCCGGAGGAGCCGCCCAAGGGCAAAGGCGGCCGCACCGAGGCGCGCAGCGGGCTGCTGGGTGCGGCCAACGTGGAGGTGCCCGACGTCGCCGGCACGCTGGCCGCCCGCCTGCCGGCGGGAGCGCTGCGGGTGAGTGCTCTCTCTGCGTTTGCTCTCTCGCACGCGCGGGCCGCTCCCTGGGCTTGCCGTGCGTTTGCCGTGCCACTGCCGTTGCTGACAGGGCTGGCGGCCGAATGGCAAGTCCTTTCATCAAGAGCCCTCTCAAATAGCTTGCCCCTGCTGACTGGCTCCCGCTTATACCCCCACCCCAAAACCCCCCTCCCCGCCTCTCGCCGCAGTCCGGCTTCACGATGTCGCCCTTCGGCGCCGCCCCCAGCGGCGGCGTCGCGGCGTTCGCGCGCGCCTTCAGCCTCACCGCCCGCACGCTCAGCGGCTCCGCCAGCGGCGCCGCCGCCACCGCGGGCAGCGCCGGCAGCGGCGGGCCGGAGCTGCGGCAGTCGTCGCTGCGGGGGCTGCCGCGGGCGCTGCAGCGGTCGGTGACTGATTGGAGCTCGGGGTCGGGGCCCGGAGTCTTCTCCCCGCGCGGCCTCGGCTCCCCCCGCGCGTCCGGGTCGCCTCGGCTGCAGGGCTCGCCGCGCGCGCCGGCCTCGCCCCGCGGCATCGGCCGGCGGCTGCGGCTCAGCCGCAGCGGCGGCGGCTCGGGCAGCGGCGGCGGCGCGGGGAGCGGCGGCGGCGCGGGCAGCGGCGGCGGCGCGGGAGAGGACCGAGTGTGAAGCTTTGGCCCGCCCCCGCTTTGCCCCCTTTTTCGTTTTCCCGCCGCCGCGTCGTGTTTTCTGCGGCCCAAGGGCAGCTGCGTCGCTGCCTGTGTTTTACTGGGTGCCTCCTGCCCTGCCCGTTTGCGGAGTGGACCGCCCGCTTGCGTCATCACTGCCCACTGCTTGCTCCGTCCCTCATGCCTTTTCCCCTCCCCTATCCCGCTGACACATCCCGCAATACCAAAGCCACGCAGCCTGGTACGCGCAACGAATGGCGGCGGCCAGCTGCCCCCCCCCTCCCCGCCTGCCTTGCTAACCGGCCGCGCACCGGGCCGGGCCTAATCACCTCCCTTGCCCCCGGCACGCGCAGACCGGCGGCCGCCCGCGTTGGCCCGAGGCAAGCCCTCGGTGCCGTTTGGCCCCCCCAACCTACTTTTTTACGGGCCAAGTTCCTGATCATGCCCACTTTCCGGGACCCCCGCGCCGCCCGCGGCCCCGGCCCCCGCCGCCGGCCCTGTAAATGCATCGGCCCCCGCAGCGCCCCTGTAAATGCGGGAACCTTGTGACCCTCTCCCCGCCCCCGCCCCCGAACCGGTCAACCGGGGGGCAGCTGCTGGGGAGGGCTAAGGCTTTGGGGTGCTCGCCACGCCTCTCAGGCGCTATTAGGCTTGTCCGCCGTTGTCCGCCGTGTCCAAAAGCTGCAGCGTCCGCCGTGCGTCCGGGGTAGGGAAAACTCCAGGTCAACCCTCGCGGCAAGATCGGCCTGCGGGTCGCCTGTGCCGCCTTAGAGCTCTTTAATAGTGATCACTGGCGGACTACGGCCGGCCGCGGAGCCCCGAAGTGAGCGGGCGTCGCGCGGCGGCGCGGGGGGTCTCGACAGCGCCCAGCACACGCCGCCCGAGCCCCGGGCGGGCGCCGGGGCTACGAAGGTAGCTTTCAGCAGTGCACTTGGCGCTGCGAGGACGCGGTCAGCGGCCGCAAAGGGCGTCCCGGGCCCACGGTCGCCTCGCCATGCCCCGACGCCTATCCCTGCCCCGACAGAGCTGTGATGGCGTAGGACGGATGCTGTAGGATCGTAGGATGCTGTGCTGCGCGGTGGCCGCCGGCGTCGGCCTGTTGCGCCGTGGCATAGCCCTTGTGCGCCGCCCAGGAAGCGCGCCACCCGGTGTTGCGCGTGCCGCGCGTGCTGCTGCTGCTGCTGCTGCTGCTGCTGCGCAGTCGGCAGCAGCGGCGGCAGCGGCGGGACTGGCCTCCGTGCCACGCGCTTCCACAGCCTCTGCCGC
>BDRX01000063.1:0-51444 GCA_003203535.1 Raphidocelis subcapitata | reverse complement strand
CCCCGCCCCCACGCCGCGCTAGCCGACATCCAACGCACCCGCACTAGCCCCGCCGGCCACACCCGCCCTTCCCCCCAAACCCCTGCCGGCGACACCCGCCCCACAGCACCCGCCCATTACTGCAATATTGCAGCAGCCCTTGGCCCGTGTTGGTGGCCACGCGACCAACGGTCGTTAAGCAGACACGCAGCTCGACACGCATGTGCAAAGGGGTTATTGACAAACGCTGGCGCGCACGGGGCGCGTTGGCAGCAGCACCCTTCCTCGGCTGCAGCCAGGGGCTGGGGGCACCGGGTGGGCGCATGCGGCATGCAATTTGCAGCGGTATGGGAAGCCTGCCGGACGGACGGTCGTGCGCGCGGAAGCAAGAAGCAAGAAAAGTCCTGGCGGTGGTTTTCAACGGTGCAGAGTGTTGTGCAGAGTGCTGTGTAGTGCACAGACGCTGCTGGTTAGGAAGACGCTCTCCTGGCAAGTGGCAAACTGGGGTGGGACGTGCCGCGCGCTCACATGGTGCTCACATGGTGGTGCGGATGGGGTGCATGGCCTTGCGGCGGTTGCGCGGCGGCTCGCGCGCGCCCTCGGGCGCGGGCCGCTTGGCGCCGCGGCCTTGGCCGGTCCGGCCGTCGCCGCCGGCGTGCGCGCCGCAGGCGGCGCTGGCGATGCCCAGCGCCTGCAGCGTGGCCTCCAGCCTCTCGGGGCTCATCGCGCGCCGCCCCCCGCCAGAGGCCCTGCCGCTGCTGCGGGGCTGCGCGGCCGGCGCGGGCCCCTGCGCCTCGCCCGCCAGCCGCTGCTGCAGGTCCCGCTGCGCGGCGGCGGGCCGCACGGCCGCCGCGGCGCCGGCGCCGCCGCCGAGCGGCGGCGGGGGCACCGCCGCCGAGGTCGACAGCGCTGCGCCGGGGGACGCAGCGGCGGCGGCGCCGGTCGCGGCGGCGCGCCGCTCCTCGCGCTGCACAGCGGCCCGCAGCAGCGGCCCGAGGCGCGCCATCTGGTGGGGCGCCAGCAGCCCCGCAGGCGGCGGCGGCGGCGGCGCGCCGGCCGCGGCGGCGGCGGACAGCGCCTCGGCGTGCTGCTGGGCCAGGGCCTGCAGCCGCTGCTGCATTTGCCGCAGGACGTCCAGGCGCGTCGCCACGGCCCCCACAGGCAGCCGCGCAGCCCCCGCCCCCGCCCCCGCCTGGCGCGGCAGCGGCGAGCAGGGCGGCGACGCTGCGGCGCCGGCCGGCGCGGCGCGCGGGTCGTGGGTGGCGCTGCTCACGCAGCTGTCGCAGCCGCCCGCGGCAGCGGCGCCGGCGATGCGGGCGCGCAGCAGCGCGGCGAGGCGGTGCGCGGTGGGGTGGCCCTGCGCCGCCAGGGTCTCAAGGGCGGCCATGGCCGCCTGCGCGCCCGCGGCGCGGCGGCGCTCCTGCAGGTGCGCTGCGAGGCGCGCGGCGGCGACGTGGCGGTGCGCCGGCGGCGGCGCTCCGGACTGCGGCGGCGCGTCGCACGCGGGCGGCGTGCGCGGCGCCGGGGGCGCGCCCCCGGAGGCCGCGGCGTCCCCGCTGAGGCAGGGCGCCGGCGTGGCGAGGTGCCGCAGCGAGGGGACGCCTGGCAGCGCGGCGCATGCCGCTGCCGCTGCGGCGGCGGCGGCGACCGCGGCGGTCGCCGCGCGCTGCGCGGCGTGGCGGGCGCTGTGCGCGCGCTCGGCCGCGGCGCGCTCGAGAGCGGCGTAGTACGGCGCGCCGCCGAGCGTGGCGCAGCCATCAATGCCCCAGGCGCCGCCGCCGAGCGACGGGAAGAGATCGGCCGCGCCGGGTCGTCCCGCCGCCGCCACAGCCAGAGCTGCCGCGCAGACCGGGGCGCCGCTGTCCCCCGGCGGGGCCGCGAGGAGCGCCGGTAGGCGCGCCGCGGATGCTGTCATGACTGTGGGCTGGTGTCGGGCTGCTGCAGGAGGGCGGGGGCGCGGGGGAGCGACGCTCAGGAGGGAGTCGCGGGGAGCGGGCGGGGGGGCCGATCGCCAGGGAGTCGCTGACCGCGCTGGTGGGTGCTGCCAATTGCAATGGTTTGCCAGCCCCGTTTGTTTGGCTTGGCGGGCGGTGGCAAAGGCGCTCGTCACCGGAAATACAGCCCATGCGAATAACTGATGCAGCCGGCTGGCGCACGGCAAAGCAAATCCCGACCTACCTTGGGAGCTGTTCGAGGAAGTACAGCCGAGGGGGGCCGGGCCGGGCGGGCCGGGCGCGGCGGTCTGCGCGGGGTCCCGCGGCGCAAGGGAGACCTGGGGATCGCCTTACTGGGAGTCAGGTGAAGCGATAAGACCACCCGAGGGCGGAGGGAGGGCGCGGTTGGTGGGGCAGAGCGGTGCACCGAGGGTCAAACGCGGGCCCGGGGCTCGCTGGCGGGTGGACACCGTGGTGCCGTGCGCCAAAGGATCCGAACAACTGGATTCGTGGAATGGAGTGCCCCGGGGGCGCGGCGCCCGTGGAATTCTGCTCGCGGGTGTCACCGGGCCACCCCGTACTCTCATCACGACCACTCTGGCCATGTGGCCGGGCCTCAGCTCACAGTCCGCGGCGAAACGCGACCTGTTGCCCCCTAAAGAGCTGCCACTCGCCCTCAGCGGGCCAGGCTGGGCCGCCTGTGGGAGGCTGGAGGCGCGCGCTGACAAAAGCCCGCCTTTTTGGGCCGGCCCCGCCTGGACTGCGACGCCAGTGGCAGTATTCATCGCGATCACCCAGGCCGCGCCGGCGCTGCGGCGTCCGGGGCCGCCAACGCGCGCCGCGCCGCAGGCGTACCACGGCCGCGCCGCGTTGACCGCGGCTCTGCAGAGGCGGCGACATCATGCCGGGCGAGGCCGGCGCGCCGGGCGCCCGCCCGCCCTTTGCAGAGGGGCCTGCGCCGCTGGCCGCGCCTGCGCACGGGGAGAGGTGCGCGCCGCGCAGGCAGTTCCACCGCGGGCGCGCTGCGCGCGTACCGCGCCGCGCCGCTCCGAGTTGACCAGGGTCCGCAGTCCCCCATCGCCCGCTGGCGCGCGTGCGCGCGCGCGCGGCAGCCCTGCAGGCTTGCTGCCCAACGGGGGCCCCGCACCTCGCCGGCACGCCGCAATTCCAAACCGAGCCGCAGGTTCAGCGCGCCGCGCGCCAAGGCGCTGGTCGGCGAGGTGCTGCGGGCGCGCCTCGGCGGCGCCGCATACGATGCGGATTCTGCGAGCAGCTGGGCCCGGGAGATTTCTGAGGAGATCCGGGAGAGGCTCAAGGGTGGGGGCGGCAAGGCCGCGCCGCTGGCGCCACGCCGCGGGGAGGGCCTGCTGTGGCTGGGCGCATGCAGCGCTTTGCGGCCTCGCAACGCGCGGCACGCGGCTGCGCAACGCGCGACACACAAAGGCCCACGCACGGCGACACGCCGCGCTTGCTGCCCCGCCGCCGCATGAGCGCAGCCGAGCCGTGGGCGCCGCGCTACAAGGTGGTCGTGCAGGTGGTGCTTGGGGAGCAGCGCGGCGGCGCGTGCAAGGCCGTGGCGCGCTGCTTCTGGGACGAGCAGTCGGACGGCGTGGCGCAGGACAGCTTTGCAAACGTGCGCTGCCGGCGCCACGCGTGGAAAGTCGGGGACTGATGAGGGTGTGCTGCTGTGCGTGCAGCACCAGGGGCGCGCACGCGGCGCGCTGTTTTCTTGCTGCCCATCGCAGCCCCTCTCAACCCCCAACCCCCGCACGGCGCGCGCACAGGAAACGCTCTTCTGCACGGCCGCGGCATTCGCGTGCTACATTTACTGACCGAGCGCCCGGCGCAGCGGCTCGGTCCGGCCGCAGTCAACGGGCGCGCGCGCCTCCGCTCCCATGCCCCCCGTCCGCTGGGTCCGCTTGCCTGCAGAGCCTTCCTTTGTGCCTCCACCCGCGTTGCACGCGCCCTGCGCCCCCAACGGCCGAGAAAAAAGCCGCGCCCGCCTGGCTCCAGCAGCCGTCGCCACTACATCCCGGCCGCGCCTCCCCTGCCCGCCCCCTGTTCGCTAGTCGTAAACGGCGACCATGCTGACGCTCACTCGGCAGCAGGCCTTCGGGCCGGCGCGCGCCAGCGCCCGGACAGCGGCCCCTCCACGGCCCTATGTGGCGAGCACGGTCCTCAGCGGCGCCACCCTGCAGCAGCGGCGTGCGGGTGAGGGAGAGCGTAGCGTGCATCGGATGGGTCCCAATGCGCATTGCCGGGGGCCGTGGAACGCGCTCTCACACCGACCGCCTCGCCCCCGCTGCTGCGCGCCCCCGCAGAGGGCGCGGGCGCTCTGGCCGCGCCCGACGCCGGCATGAAGGTGACAATGATGCGCCACGGCAACCGTGTGAAGCACCTGGGGCGCCCGGCGGACCAGCGCAAGGCCCTCATTCGCGGCCTGGTCACAGAGGTCATCAGGAACGGCGCGATCCGGACCACCAAGGTGCGTGGAAACGCGAGGAGCGATTGCGGGCCTCCAATGCAGGGCAAGGGGGCCGGCGGGGGGGCCCCATTGGCGCGGCGCGCGCGCTCGACGGCTGCGCCGCCGGCGCCGCTGCGCCGCTGCTGCCGCCGGCCGCGGGTCGCCAGCCGCCGCCTGCCAGGGCGCTGTTGTCGCAGCCGGCTGCTAGTGGCGCCCAGCGGCAGGCAGCGGGCATTGGTCAAAGCCGCGCTGGCCTGCGGTGAACCCGGCACGCCAGCGAGGCGCTCTGTGCGCCGCAGCTCGCCGAATACGGGGGGCAGGCGGCAGGCGCGTGCCGCCGCTGCCGCGGCAACATGGGCAGCTGCAGCGTAACAGCAGCCAACAGATGCAGCAGCTGCAGCAGCAGCAGCGGAGCCGGCAGTGCAGAGCAGCAACTCGAACCCTCGCAGCCAGCAGCGTCCAGCCAGCAGCGTCCCGGCGTCGCAGTTGGACCAGGCAGCCGGGACCGCTGTGGGCGGATGCTTCGCATTCCACCCCCGGCCCTAAACACCCACCTCCTCCCCCCCCAAACCCACCAAAACCCACCAAAAGCCAACCGCAACCCGCACCAAAACCCCCCCAAACCCCCCAGGTCAAGGCCAAGGTGATCCGCAAGTACGTGGACAAGATGATCACCCTCGCCAAGGACGGCTCCCTCCACGCGCGGCGGCAGGCGCTGGGCTTCATCTACGACCGGGAGCTGGTGACCAACCTGTTCGACGCCGCGGCGGAGCGCTACGGCGACCGCAACGGCGGGTACACGCGCATCAAGGCGGACCCCAAGGTGAGGGGGGTGGGCTGGGGGGTGGGGTTGTGGGGCGTGCTGGTTGTGGCGGGTTTGTTGGGAGGGCTGCTTGGGCGGGCTGCGGGGAGTCTGCGGGGGTTGGCGGGGTTTGTTAGAGGGGGGCCTGCCGCCGCGTATATGTGCTTGCGGAATCGCACGGCAAAGTACGCGCCTGTGTTTGTTGGAAGCGGCGGCAACCCGCGTGTTTTCGGCCCACCGCTGCGCACCCCCGCCCCCAACACACACAAAAACCCCAGGTCCGCCGCGGCGACGCCACTGAGATGGCCTACATCGAGCTCGTTTGAATTTCAAACGCGCTGCGGCCCGGGCAGCTTCCCTCCAGGCGGCAAAACGGCCTCCTTCGGCGCGCCGAGCCCCCGCGCCATCCGGCCTCCGGCCGCGTGGTAGCGCGGCGGGCGCGGCGCGCGGCAGCGGCACAACACCCTCCCACCTCCCCCCCCTCTTTCCCTCTTCCACGTTCCCACGCTCACGCCACGCTGCGGCGGCGCACGCAACCGCACCGTGTAAATTTGACCGGTCAAACCCCCTGAATCAAGATTCGGACTTCAACTATAAGCTGGCTGAGCCAGCTTATAACTTGGAAAAAGGCCTCGTTTGTTTACATCACAGCCAAAGGTTCACGAAGAGGTCAGCAAGCAGGGGCGTGCGCGCGCGCCGCGCGTCCGTCCGGGCGGGCCCGCCGCCAGCCGGCGGCGGCGGCGGGGCGCCGTCCGGTAGAAGACGCGGGCGGAGGGGGGCTGCGTGTTGGCGACCTGTTTCAGCGCGGTGCACATGCTTTTGGGTTGGCGCATCTGCGGGCTGAAAAAGAGTCACAGAGGTAAGCTTTTTGGGTTAGAGGGGGCTTAGTGTTGGGCGCAGCCGGCCGCTGGGCGGGTCCGGAGGCAGCCGCGTTCTCATCTGATCTGATCTGGCCCTCTCCCATTCAACAGAGACCCGGTGATTCGCTGGCAAGTCTAGAGGCAGAGGGAATGCCCGAGGGGGAACGCCGAAGAGGGGATGCCGGCGCGCCGCGCAGGCCCGGGCGCCGCGCCGCGCTGCGAGCGCAGCGCGGCGCGGCTGCGTAGCCGCGCGGGAAGCGCGCGCGGCCCTCAGCCCGCTCAGAGCACGAGCGCGAGCGCGCCGGCGGCGACGAGGGTGAGGGCGCCGGCCGCGGCGGCGCGCGCGCCGCTGGTGGGCGCGGGGGCGGCGGGGGCGGCCTCTTTCTTGGGCTCCGCCTTCTTAGGCTCCTCCTTCTTGGCCTCCTCCTTTTTGGGCTCCTCCTTCTTAGGCTCCTCCTTCTTCTCAGCGGCGGGCGCGGCCGCGGCGGGGGCGGCCGCGGCGGCGGCGGGGGCGGGCTTGGCGGCGTCGACCTGGGGGGGGGGGGGGGGGGGGGGGGGGGGGGGGGGGGGGGGGGTGGGGGGGGGCGGCCTGTGAGCGTCCAGGGTCCTCGCGTTCGAAGCAACGCGGGCTGCTGCGCAACCGGCGGCGCGCCTGGTCAGCGTTCAGCTCCAGGCAAGCCCAGGCAAACCCCGAACGCTCATCGCGTATGCGTCGCGCATGCCCCCAGCCCCTCCCCGCTCACCTTGGCGTCCTTGTCCTTGGCGATCGCATCCACCACCGGCGCGGCGGCCTTGGACGCCACGGCGGCGAGGTCGGCGGCGGCGCCCTTGGCCTGCGCGTCGTTGACGGCGGCCACGGCGGCCTTGGAGGCGACCTGGGCTGCCTTGTTGGCCTCCTCCAGGGACCCGCCCTGCTTGATCACCGCCTCGGCAGCCTTCTGGGACGCCTCGGACACCACCTTCTGGACGTCGGGGGCGATGGTGCCCACGCCGCTGGGGTTGGCCTCCTTCTTCAGGGCGGGCAGCTGGGCGACGGCCTGGGGGAGGGGGCGGATCGGGGGCGCGCGGCCGCGGGGTCAGGGGCGTGCGGTCGCACCCGTCGGGCTTGGCTGGTGGGGCAGCAAAGGCATTCCAGCGCCCGGGCGGCGGGCGGCGCGGCCGCAGGCTCCCGGGCGCACGCACCGCCTTGAGCGCGTTGGCGCCGGCATCGCTGGCGGCGGCGGCGATCTGCTCGTCGGTGGCGCCCTCGCGCAGGGACAGGGCCTTGGCGGCGTTGGTGATGGCCTCGGTGACGCGCTTGCCGGCGAGGTTGATGGTGTTGCCGTCGGCGCCGGCCTTCTGGAGCTGCGGGGTTCAAAGGATCCAGGGCGGGTGTGTTGAGATGGCCGGAGTGTGAGGCAGGGCGTTTTGGGCAGGCGGCGGCAGGTTGCTACATCTGGCCACCCGCACAAACGTGAACGGCATGAGTTTGGGCAGCAGCGCCCGCCAGCGGCCTCTCACCTCCTGGGGGACCTTGGCGGCGTACTCGTTGATCACAGCCTGCAGGGGCGCACCGCCGGTCTTGGCGGCGGGCGCGGCCGCGGGGGCCGGCGCGGGGGCGGCCGCGGGGGCCGCCACGGGCGCGGCCGCGGGCGCGGCCACGGGCGCAGCCGCGGCCGCGGGCGCCGGGGCGGCTGCGGCGGGGGCCGCCTGCAGCAGCGCGCGGTTGGCGGCCGCGCTGGCGCCTGCGTGCATGCGATGTTCGTGTTTTCGAAACAACAGACGTTAGTGCGTGGCGGGTGCGGGGGCAATGGCCGCTCTGGACGGCCCAGCCAGCCGTGAGCTCGAAGTCAAGCCCCTTGCCCCGTGCAGACCCGCCCGCCCCGCCGCCTAGCCTGCCAAAAACGCTGGCAGATATCGTTAACTCGCCAAATCCCCCGCTACTCACAGAGCGCGGCCAGCAGGGCGAGAGCGAGGGCCGTCTTCATAGCGACTGTGCCAGCTAGCGCTGGGTGCTGTGCAGGTGAAGACTTTCCCGTGGGCTAAATATGATCTTTGGCGAACTTAATTGTGATTGCTACAAAGAATGAACACGATGCCTGTGCAGCTGCCTGGGGTCAACGTCCCCGCGACGGTTAGAGGTCCCCGCGGGCGCTTGCGGCGCCCGCGAGCGGCGTTGGGGCCTGAAAAACCTTTTGAATCATCATCCGTAATCCTCCGTCCAGGATGAGGGCGTGCTCGCCCCGCGGCGCGCGCGGCCGCCGGCCGGCGCCGCGCCGCCAGCAGGCCGCTGGCGCCGCAGGCAACAATGCCGCATGGCCCGGGGGCGCACAGGCAGGGCATGGCTCATGTGTTTCCATGCTTGGAGTCGCATCCCTGCCGCAGCCTGCCTTTGTACAGGCGCTGCATGGGCCACCGCTGCATGGAATTCAGCGCCGGTCCTTCCCCTACGCCTGGGCAGCTGAGCAGCAGTGCATCGCTTGAGCCATTCAAGGAGGTGGGCAGGCTGCTTGGCAGCTGGAATTTCAGCGTGCACCTGTGTGTGCTTGCTGCCCGTACTGGCAGGCCGCCGCGGGCAGGCCATGCACCAGGCGACCCTGCAGTGCACACCGCCGCTGCACTCTCCGCCGCGCGTCAACAAGCCGGCCCATACCCCGGTTCCCCGCCGTATCCAGGTCTCAAGTATTTCTTGTGACACGTTGGGCACGGCGTGAAACGGGGCTGGCGTGGTCAAGCGCCAGGTCAAATCGAGCGCGCGAACCCCCGGCCCCGCGACCATGGCGACCCGGGCGGTGCTCCAGGCGTTCGAGCGCTACCAGAAGGAGCGCGTGGCCTTCGTATCAGCGGTGGCGGAGATGGCCAAGAACCCGCAGAACATAGAGGCGCTGCAGCAGGCCGGCGCCATGGCGCTGCTGCGCCCCCTGCTGCTGGACAACGTGCCGAGGTGAGGGCTTGGCGCACAGCGTGCTTGCATGTGTGGCATGCGCGTGATCGGCCATAGGCTGTGCTTGGTGCGTGCGCGCGCCGGCGCGCCGCGCCGGTCGGCGGCACCGCGCCGCATGCTGACAACGCATGCGCCTCCCTGCGCCCAACCCACACAGCATACAGCAGTCAGCGGCCATGGCGCTCGGCCGGCTGGCCAACTACAGCGACGACCTGGCCGAGGCAGTGGTCGCGAACGAGATCCTGCCGCAGCTGGTGCGTGCTGCTGCTGGGCTGGGGCCGTGAGCATGGCAGCAGTGGCAGCGGGCGGCGCAGCTCACGGCCTCCGCATGCGGCGCATGTCGAAGCCCTCCTGCCGCATGCGAGCGCTGCGCGCCTGAGCAGTGATACTACCAACACCGGCCGAAACCGCCTGCCAGGTCTATTCGCTGTCGGAGCAGAACCGCTTCTACAAAAAGGCGGCGGGCTACTGCCTGCGCGCCGTGGCCAAGCACTCCCCCGAGCTGGCGCAGGCCGTCGTCGACAGCGGCGCGCTGGACAGCCTGGTCACCTGCCTCGAGGAGTTTGACCCCGGCGTCAAGGTGCGCGCGTGGCTGCGCTTGCTGGCGCACGCACTGCTGCTATGCGTACGGTGTACAAACGGCATGTGACTGCTGGCCACCAGCCCCCTCCCCACCCACACGCACTGTGGCACAGACGAACGCCAACACGCGACTGCGCCTCACACCGCCTGCATGCGCCCGCACCGGCCCCGCAGGAGGCCGCATGCTGGTGCCTCGGCTACATGGCGGGCCACTCGCCCGAGCTCGCCCAGCAGGTCGTGGACGCCGGCGCCGTGCCGCTGCTGGTGCTGTGCGTGCAGGAGCCGGAACTGGCGCTGAAGCGCGTGGCCGCGAGCGCGCTGAGCGACGTGGCAAAGCACACGCCCGAGCTGGCACAGGCGGTGGTAGATGCCGGGGCCGTGGCGTACCTGGCGCCGCTCGTGGTGAGCCAGGACGCCAAGCTCAAGCGGCAGGTGGGAGCGCTGCCGGGGGGTGGGGGGTCGTTTGGGGAGGGACGGATGGGGTGGCAAAATTGGCAGGGGCCTGCTTTCCTGCTGATCCATGCAGCTTCATGCGCCCTGTGCAGCCAGGCGGCCGCAGGCTCGGCGCTGAGCGTTGCTGGCTGACTGACGCTGCCGCTGCCCGCCCCACACCTAATCAACCCCACGTAAACCTGAACGCCGCTACCCCCCAGGTCTGCAGCGCGCTGGCGCAGGTGGCCAAGCACAGCGTGGACCTGGCAGAGGTGGTGGTGGAGGCGGAGGTGTTCCCCAAGCTGCTCACCTGCCTCAAGGTGCGGGGGCGCATTGGGGGGGCTGCTAGCGGCCGCAGCAGCTCTTGCAATGCTGCAAAAAGGGTATGGTGGTGACACAGGCCACATACACAAACACAAACACCACACACATCCCTGGAAAAAAAACCGCGAAACAAACCCCGACCAGTTCCCCGACGAGTTTGTGCGCAAGCACGCGGCCACGCTCGTCCGCGAGGTGGCCAAGCACACGCCGGAGCTGGCGCAGCTTGTCGTGGCCAACGGCGGCGTGGGCGCGCTCGTGGAGTACGCCGCCGACAGCGCCGGCAACAACGCGCTGCCGGCGGTGATGGCGCTGGGCTACATCGCGGCGTTCAGCGAGACGCTGGCGCTGGCCGTCATCGCGGAGAAGGTGGGCCCCGCCTCGCGGGCTCTGCGGGGTTTTGGGGTTGGGGCTTGTGGGGGGCAACCCACGTGCGCACCTGCACAGCGGAGCCTCATGCGCCTCACCGCCCATGCGGCGCACCCGCCCCCTAAACCCCGCGCTCGCAGGGCCTGCCGCCGCTGGTTGCGGCGCTGGCCCAGGAGCCCGAGGACCACGTCAAGGCCGCCACCGCGTGGGCGCTGGGGCAGCTGGGGCGCCACACCTCGGACCACGCAAAGGCAGTGGCGGACACGGGTGCGCGCGCGCGGGCACAAGATGCGTGCAGGGATGCATGAGTGCGCCACCCTTAGGGCTAGACAGCGCCAGCCTGCCAGGCCAGGCAGGCAGGCAGGCAGGCAGTGCTGCTCAACACAATGGCAGCGCCCCAGCTCTCACGCCTTGGCACGCGCGCGCGTTCGCCCGCAGGCGTGCTGCCGACGCTGGTGGCGCTGGAGGCGAGCCCTTCGTCCTCTGAGGACCTCTCCACCAAGGCGCGCCGCAGCCTCAAGAGCATCGTCTCCAAGGTGGGGGTGGGGGAGGTTGCACACCTCAAACCCCCGCCGCAGGCACTTTGTTTCCCCATCCATTCGGCCCGGTTGGGGCGTGGCTTTTGGGCAGCAGGGGCTGCTGGGTGAGTGCCCGCCTACACCAAGGCCAAATCCTCAAAAGGCCTCGCCCCGCCGCCTCTCCCCACCCCCCGGCAGCTGACCCACCTGCCCGCGCTGGACGCGCTGGTGCACAGCCCCCTGCCAGAGGGCGTCATGCGGCTGGTGCTGGAGCAGGCGGGCAAGGTGCTCGCAAACGACGCCGCGGGGCGCAGCCAGTTTGTGCACAGCGGCGGGCTGGCGGCGGTGCAGCAGCTGGCCGAGGCGCCGGGCAGCAAGCTCAAGGTGCGCGCGCGGCGGCAGCTGCGGAGGTGCTGCTTCATTCAGTGCGGCTGGGACGGGGCGCACCCTCTGCTGCTTTGGTGAACTCTCCGCGGTGCGGCAGCCCACTCTCGGCGGCTCATAAACCCCCACCCCCTCCACACTCCACGCGCGCGCGCCTTTCCAAACCCCCAGGAGGCTGTGGAGGTCATCAACAGCGCCTTCCCGGAGGAGATCGTCCGCTACTACAGCCCCGCCTACAGCCGGCAGCTGCTGGAGAAGCTCGACGCCGCCGCCGCGACGATGACGGCGGCGCCGGCGGTCGCGTGACCGCGGGCCGGCGGGGGCGGACGGTCTGCGAGGACCGGGGGTTGCCGGGAGGGTGGAGCGGGAGGCCCCCGGCGCGCGCGCGCGCGTGCGTGCCAGGCGCCTGCTGTTGCTGGAGGGCTTCGCTCGGCGGGGAGGGGCGGATGTTCGGCGGGCCCGCCGGCCGCGCGCACGAGGCTGCAAGATCAGGGGACCGCGGGGAGGCCCGTTCGTCGCGCGTGTAAAGATTTACTCGGGAAACCCGACGCGCCGCCGCATGAGGATGCGCCCGCGGCGCGGCGCGCCGCCGAAGCCAAAGCCCAGCAGGCCGCCCGACTGCTGCGCCTCCCGCTCCATCTCGTCGTAGCCAAAGCCGGCGTACAGCGCGCGCGCCGCCTCGTCGCCCTCCCTCACGTGGAGCCACACCTCGGACCGCGCCCCGGCGCCCGCCGCGCAGCCCGCGGCGGCAGCGTCGCAGCCGCGCAGCATGGCGCGCGCGACGCCGTTGCGGCGCAGCTTTGGGTCGACGGCCATGTTGCTGAGGTAGGCCGAGGCGGGGGGCAGGGCGCGCAGGCGCGAGAGGCCGTCGCGCGACGCCGCCTCGGACAGGTCAAAGGCGAGCCCCACGGTGCCGACGAGGCGGGTGGTCTGGCCAGGAGGCAGGAGGCTGGGGTCTGCGGTGGTTCGGCGCCGCCGGCCGGAAATGAGTAATAATAGGGTTGGCTAAAGGGAATAACAAACACGTCTGCCGATGGTTTGTGGGGTTGAAGGGCGGCGCACAGGACGCCGTGGTGTTGCTTTCCCCCAACCACGCGCCGCACGCCCCCACCCACCGGTCGGCACCAGCCGCGCCACCAGCGTCACCCCGAGCTCCGGCGATCTGAGCTGATCAGAAATGAACTCACTTGGGGGGTTGGATTGGGGTGCGAGCGTGTTGGGGAGGTGGGCGTGCTGAGGGGTGTGGTGGGGGCGGGTGGGCAGGTGGCGGACCCTGCGGCTCCTGCAGCAAAACTGTTTGGCAGCAGCCGTGCAGGCCGTCAAAGCCAAAACAGGGTGGCGCTCGCTCAGCCGCTCACGTGGCCTCCTGTAGGCTGACGGCCTCGGGCGAGCCCGCGAATGCGCGCGTGAGCAGCAGCGCGGCGCCGCGGACGTCGCGCTCCACGAGCGGCCTGCGAGCGACGGGCCAGGGCAACGCGCCGTGATAGGGCTGGGGTGGGGGCGGGGTTGCGGAGGCCGCGGCAGCTGCGCTTTTGCGGGCGTGCGTGCCAATGCCGGCAGCCCGTGCCGCTCACCGTACGGTCAGCTCGCCAATCGGCAGCTGCGCCCGAAGCAGCGGCGCGGGCTCGTCCGTCACCGCCGCCGCTGCGTCCGCGCCGGCCGTCGCCCGCAGGGGCCGGGCGCCCAGCCGCTGCGGCTGGATACGGAGCTGCGGCCAGCCCGCTGTGCACTCGGCGGCGGGGCGCGCGGGCCAGCAGCGGTCGCGCGTGGCGGGCGCCGCGGCGCGCGGGCGCAGCGCCGAGCGGCAGGCCGCGCACGCCACACGCGCGGGGCCCGTGCGGTGCCGCGGCAGCCCCCCTGCCTCGCACGCGCTGGTCGCGATTGTCCCAGTCCTATAGGTCGCCATTGGCGCAGCCTGCTGTCCGAATGAGGTCGGGCTTGCCGCTGGGTCCCGCGGCCGGCCTTTCGTTGCGGCCTGCGGGCTGGTTGCGGGGTGTGCTTCTGGTGCTGGATCGACCAGGCGGATTTCAAAGATCCAAAACCCGCCCTCTTGAAGCTCCTGCAAGCAATCGAGCTCCTGCACAGGCACAGGAAGCTGCCCACCCCATGCCGGTCGCCACGGCTCGATTTTGAAGGCCCCCCTGGCTGCCATGCACTCCACAACCGCGAACTGAGACTGTAAGCGCAGCGCCGGCACCGCCCACGCAGTGCACAGCCCGCAGATCGCGCTTGGCGCGCAAAATCGCGTCCCAACAGCCCGCGCCCGAGCAGGACCCGTTGGCAAACGCTGAAACGCGGTTTGGGGTACTAGGCTCGAGGAAGCAGCAGCAGCAGCGGCAGCAGCAGCGGCGGCGGCGATGGACGTGGACGACGCCTTCGGCGCGGCGGGCACCAGCGGCGCCGACGACGCGCCCAGCACGAGCCAGCAGCAGCCGGACCAGCAGCTCGACGACGGCTTTGACGCCGGCGGGGAGTTCCAGGACGAGTTTGAGGATGCGGAGCCCGCCAGTGACTTTCAGCAGCTCAAAAAGGCGCGCGCCCTTGGGAGGGGCCTTGCGCATGCGCCGCGTTCCGCGCTGCAGCAGTGCTGCGTGCGGCTTGGCTTGGCTTGGCGCTTGGCGCGCACGCAGGATGCCTCGCGCAGGATGCCGCGCGCAGGCCCCCCGGCAGCGGGGCGCCGCGCCCGCAGCGGCTGCCGCGTGCGCCGCGCATGCACACCCGGCCCGCTGCACACGGCAAACCTGTTGGCGTTGCCCTCCTCCAAAAACCCCGCAGGCCCTCCTGAACGAGCGGCTTGCCCCGGAGATCCTGGCGTACCAGGGGGATCTGGTGGACCGAGTGAGGGAGCGCATAGAGCAGCAGGTGCGGGCCGCAGCTGCCGCGCTGGCGGCCGTGTGTGGGCCGCGAGGGGGCGGCGCAAAACCAGTGGCGGCGCAAAACTGGCCGCCAACCGCTGCCGCAAACAAAAAAACCCTTGGTGTCCCCGCAGGAGCGGGAGATAGACCGCCTGGAGCGCGACCCAGACGGCGACGTGGCGCAGGAGGCGCTGTCGCTGGAGCGCGACCGGCTGCGGTGGCTGCTCAAATCCTACCTGCGCACGCGGCTGGGCAAGGTGCAGCAGTACGCAGGTGAGCGCGGCGCGGGGGCGGGCGGGCTGGCAAACGATACGGAGCGGCGCAGCGGGCCGGGCGGGCGGGCGGGCTGCTGTGCATGCGTTGCCCACAGCCCTTAGTGCAGCTGGCCAGGGAAGAAACCACCCGCAGTTGAAACGCCCCGTCTCGACGCGCGCAACGCCACCCGCGCCCTAAACACGCCCCCGCCACGCCCCCAGCCCTGGTGCTGCGCGACGCCGCGGGCGTCCAGGCGCGCGTGTCCCCCCAGGAGCTCAAGTTTGCGAATGACTACTTCATGTCACTTGGCCAGCTGTACCAGGACCAGGTGCTGCAGCACCTCCCGCCAAACTACAACAGCCTGGTGGGCGCGGGGCTTGGGGTTTGGGCTCGGGCCCTGGGGGTGGGGAGAGGACGGCGGGGCCTTTGGAGGGGGGAGGCGCAGCTCGCAGGCAGTGGGTGGGGTTGAGTGGGGGCGGTGGAGTGGGCGCCACGGCCGGAAAACGCGGCTCAAAAATGGGCAACCCAAACCCAAACTCACCACCGGTTCCCGCACCCCCCCGCCCGCGCCCGCAGCTGCGGCGCTTCAACGGCGACCAGTCCCAGGCGCTGGTGGAGGAGCCGGACACCGACGTGTTTGTGTTCTGCAAGGTCGACAGGGACTGCGGACAGGTGAGGGGCGCCGGCGGCGCGCGCGGAGGGGGGATGGGGCGCTGTTGACTCGGCGGCTTAAACGGGGAAGGGTGCCCCGCAGCGGCGGCGGGCGGGCGCGCTGGTTGGGGGCAGCCAAGGGCAGGACTTGGGGAATCAGGAGAGCGCCTCGTGGCGCGGCTTTGATTGAGCCGACGCTGCCGCGCCCGCTCCGAATTGCCCCCCTCCGCAGATCCCCGACGGCCCCAACGGCGAGACGGCAGATGTCAACGCAGGTGCGGCTGGGCGAGGGGGAGTGGAGTCGCTTTGCTGTGCGGGCACTTTCGCGCCTGCTCGGTCCAGCATGCGGTTCAATGCAGCAGCACAGGCTCGAGCGCAGGGAGGCACCTGGCTCCAGTTGTTGACCAGTTGACCAGTCTGTTCACGTAACACCCCCACCAACCCCCCGCAGGCGACATCCTGAACATCCGCTACAAGCACATAGCCCACCTGGTGCAAGGCGGCCAGGTGCACCTGATTTGACCCCTGCGGCGATTTGCTTCGCTGCGCGCGCGCCAAACGCGGCGGCGTTGTAACCAGCAGGCGCGGCACCGGTTTGTCAGCAGCGGGGCGCAGAGCGCCGCAGTGAACAATCTCGCCTCCCGGCCCAGCGTGTTGCAATCGCGAGCCCATTGCGTTTGGAAACCGGTCGCTCCCGCAAAGAGATCGCTGAGCGATCTACGCGCGCGTATTGCAGCCGTAATGGAGCAGCAGCGGGCGGGGGATCTGAATGGAAGGCCGGCCAAGCGAACAAAGAGCGAGGCCGCCGACCCCGGCAACGCCGACGCGCCCGCGGCGGGGCCGGAGCAGCAGCAGCACGCGCAGCAGGGGGACGGCGGGGCCGCCGCTTCAGTGCCCGCACAGCAGCCCCAGGGGCCTGAGCAGCAGCAGCAGCAGCAGGGGACGCTGCCCCACACGGCGGTGCGATTCGCCTGCTCGGAAGACCGGGGGCCCCGCCAGGCGATGGAGGACGTTTGTGTGGCCAGCGCCGACGCGCGCCGCGACGCGGCCTCGCCGCTGCGGTGAGCTGCGTGCACGCCCGTCGGCCGGCGGTGGCGGGGGGAGGCGGGCGTTCCCAGGGAAACGGGGAGAATGGCGTTTCCGCGTGGCCAAGTGCGATGCGCCGCGCGCGTTCACCGCGCGCGCCGCCCTCCACGCTCCCTGGCCTTTTGCGACCGCCAGGGTGTCGTTTTTCGCGCTGTTCGACGGCCACGGCGGCCGCAGCTGCGCGGCGGCGGCGGCGGAGCGGCTGCACGGCGCCGCGCTGGAGGCCGGGCTGGTGCCACCAGAGGTTTGGGGGGGCCGGACCTGCAAAGTTTTTTTTTCTCGCCAGCCGGGCCGGCCGCCCTGACTGCCTTTGGGATGGGATGCCCTAGCGCAGGGCCTGTGGGGCCTTGTCCGCTGGCCCCAATCGCTTGCCGATGCCCTGCCGCTGTGCGCAGTGCGGCGGCGGCTTTGTCGCGCAGTGCACTCAGGGCCGCGGCGCCTTTGCAAACCCGCTGCTGCCTTTGCTGCTACCCCCCCCCCCCAATCCAGGTCGCCAGCGGGCAGGCGCCGGTGGAGGCAAAGCGCGTGAGGCAGGCGGTTGCAGAGGTGGGGCCGGGGCTTGGGTCGCTTGCGCGGCTGCGGTTGGGTCACGGCTGCGGCTGCTTGCGTTTGGTCCAGCCCACCAGCCGGCGCGCCTGGTTTGCAGTTTGTTACTTGAATCTCTCTAGCCCAGTTTAAAAGCTCTCTCTAGCGCAGTTCAGAGGCAGAGCTCTGAGCACCGATAGCGGCGGCTCAATAACAAGAAAGCTGTAGGCGCGCGGCGCCCCCGCCTTTTCCAGGCGGTGCCGCTGCGGGCGCGGTCAGCTGTGGGGCAGTTGCTGCAGCGCCCTTATGTCATCCTCCAGCGCTTTGATCTGCCGCCGCGCCGTGGATAGGAAAACGTCCAGCTGGCCGTCCTGCGTTTTGGGAGGGTGGCCCAAAGTCAAGGGTGTTGGAAAGTCTGGCGTTGGTATGTTTGACCGGGGGGTGTTTGGTTTGACCAGGGCTCGGACTTTGGGGTGGAACCACCCCAAATTTGGGAGGGTTTGGGCTGACACCTGCGTACAGCGGTTGCGCAACCCAGGCGCCGCCGCCGCCCCCCGCTCTCCTCCCCCCCCCCAAACCTTTATCTCCCTCTCCTCCCCCCCAAAAAACCTTTATCTCCCTATTCCCCCCAAACCTTTATCTCCAGAGCCTTTTCGAGCTTCATGATGTTTTTGCTGGCCTCGCTGAGGCGGGGCGCCAGGGACTCGGCCTCCTGCCGCGCCTGGGGGGCGGTGTTTGGGGCGGGTTGAGGTTTCGACTTTCCGCGGCGGCGGCGGCGGCGGCGGCGGCGGCGGTGCCGGCAGCGCGGCCAACATAGGGGCCAAGCTGCACCGCTGGATTCCTATTCTGCAAATGCGCAAGTAGCATCTATTGGTGGCATTTCAATTGTGGAACCTCGATTCAGGTTCAGATTGGTAAGTGTGTTGTGTGTGTGTCGCCGCCCGCCCCACCTTGCGCTCCGCCTCCAGCTCTGCCTCCAGCCGCGCAATCTCCTCATCCCGCGCCGCCACCTCGGCGCGCGCGCCCGAGGCGGCCGCCTGGGCCGCCGCCGCGTCCGCCGCGGACAGGCGCCACAGCGCGGCGAAGCCGCCGCCAAAGGCGATGCCCAGCACGCCGCCCAATTGGAGGAGGTCCTGGCCGGCGCCGGCGGCGGCGGCCGCTTCGGCAGCCGCAGCCGCGAGCGCGGGCGGGGGCACCGCGAGGGCCGCCGCCGCCGCCGCCGCTGCGGCGATGCTAATGCTGCTGATGCTGATGCCGTCTGCTGCCCCCGCGTGCAGGCGACGCGCGCGCCATTGCGGCGCGGCAGGCGCCGCGGACGCGCTGCAGAGGTGGGGCACAGCCCTGACGGGCCTGCCCGCTGCGGGATTGGCCGCTTTTAGTCGCCCGTTCGCCAGGGGCTGCATGGTTCCGCGCGCGGTGGGCGGCTCTCAGAGCCGTCGGGTTCCACCGCAGATCAGACCAGGCCGCGCGCCCAGCGCTGGTGCAGTGGTGCTCCTGATGCCATGTTCGTGCCGAGTCCTAAACGCCAATGGCGGGTGCTGCCGCAGCCGCCGCCAATCGCGTCGGCACTCGCCGCACCACCGGCTTGCCAGCGGCTTGCCAGCGGCTTGCCAGCGGCTTGCCAGCGGCGCCAACCGCAAGCAACGCGCTTCGCCCCAACCCCGCCCCCATTGCATGGCAGGCCTTCAAGTCCACCGACGCGGAGCTGTGCCGAATGTGCGAGGCCAACGGCTGGCAGGACGGTGAGGCGCGTTGACCGCTCGCGACGGGCGTTGACCGCTGCTGAACGCCGCTGACCGGCCCGCCCCACGCACGCGCAATGGGCGCTCGCCAACCCATCCACGCCGCCGCCCACGGCAATCCCCTGCCGCAGGCGCCGCCGCCGTGGCTGTTTGGCTGCTGGGAGACCTCTGCGCCGTCGCCAACGCCGGCGACGCGCGCGCCGTGCTCGCCCGCCAGCCCCCGCCCGCCGCCGACGCGCAGCCGCCGGCCGCCCCGCCGGCCGCCGGCGGCGGCGGCGCCGCCGCCGCCGCGCCCCAGCTGCGCGCGCTGGCGCTGACTAAGGAGCACCTTGCCATCCACGAGCGCGCGCGCATCACCGCGGCGGGGGGCTACGTGTCGAAGGACGGCCGACTCAACGGCCGCATCCAGGCGCGACCGGCTCGCGCTGCGGGGCTTTGCGCACGCTGGACGCGCACTTGCGCGCGGCTGTGCCGTCTGCACCGCGCACCGCTCGCTGCTGAGAAAGCCAGACCCGCCCCCCCAAAAAAACGAACGCACGCCTCCCTCGTTGACCGCCGCGCAGCTGTCGCGGTCTTTCGGCGACGTCCAGTTCAAACGCAGCGGCGCGACAGCCACGCCAGACGTTCAGGTGGAGGGAGGGGGCGGGAGTGCCGTGCACTTGGCTCGGCAGCCGGCCGGGAGCCCGACACGCGTGGCCAGTGGCCGCCCCATGGGAATCGCATCCCCTCTCGGGTGTGCCGTGAACCAAGACAGGTGCACGCACGCCGCCCTTCACCTATGCAGCATCCTCTGCAGCACCACAGAACGGCATGTGCACTGCACTGAGCATTCGGATCACCCCAACTAAGCGCGCCCCCACCACGTCGCCACCCGCCGCGCGCGCAGGTGTTCACGCTGACGGCGCGCGACCGTTTCATGCTGCTGGCCTGCGACGGCTTCTGGGGGGTGCGCGCCCGCGGGCCTTGGTCGGCCGCCTTGCCGGACTGCCGTGATTTCATGAGTATTTTTTATATGATGGGAAGGGCTATTTCGATATAGCAGGAGTGGTACCGAACCGCACCTTTCTTTACCCCTACACCCGCCGCCGCCCCTGCAACCGCCCCCGCCCAGGTGTTTGACGCGCAGGGCGCGGTCGACCTGACCCAGCAGCTGCTGCTGGCGGAGGGGCGGGACCCAAAGGCCGTCACCAACCGGCTGATCAACTCGGCGGTCCGGGGTGCGGCGGGGTGCAATAATCTGGGGAACCCTCTTTAAATCGAATGCATTTGGTGCGTACTGGTGAAGGACGCTTGCTTCACAGGGAGGTGAGAAAGCCCGTTGTTTCATGTCCCCCTCACCAAACCAAAAAAACCGCAGAGCGGCGCTGCAAGGACAATGTGACGGTCATGCTGCTGGTGTTTGGCGGCTCGGCTGGGGGGGCCGGCGGCGGCGGCGGCGGCGCGGGCGCCTCCTCTGCCAGCGGCGGCGGCGGCGGCGGCGGCGGCGGCGGCGGCGGCGGCGGCGGCGGCGACGGCACTAGCACAGCAGCAGAGGCCACAGCTCAGGGCTGATCAGCCTGTAAAAAAACCAAATGTCGATGCCTGATTGATCCCACGCACTCCTTGAGGCAGCTGTGGCGCAGCTGGGGCAGCGGCAGCTGCACGGCAGCCGCACGCGTGGCCGCCGCCCTGCCAACCCAATGAGCGCCCGGGAGCTTTCTGGGCTGTCAAAACGACATGCTGAACCATAAAATCTGGCGCACGCCTTCTGAAACGGCTTGCCTTGCCTCCGCGAGGGCCGCAGTCGCCCCGGCACACTCCCGAAAGGCAGCGCCTCGCCCATTTGCGAGTCCAACGCGGCCACATGCGCTTACAAACCGCTTTATAAACGCGCCATAAGCCAGTAGAGGCGCCTCTCCGCCCGGGAGTCGCTGGCTCAGCGCGCGCCGCGGGCAGGGCCCGCCAGCGCAGCGCGGGGAGCGAGGCCGCGCCGCGGAATGGCGGCGCCGTCGACGCACCTCAACAGCGACGGCGGCTGGCCGGCGCTGCCGCCGCGCCACTTCCCGGCCTTCTCGGCAGCGGGCCGCCTCGGCGGCGGCTTTGTGTGCGACCTGCAGCCCAGCAACGCGCGCCACTCCCGCCACCTCAAGCCGAGGCTGCCCGCGCCGCCGGCGCGCGCCGCACAGCGCAGGGCGCTCGGCGGCCCCGAGGCGCTGGCGCGCGCGACGGCGGAGGGCCTCGCCGAGGCGGCGAGCGGCTTTGACGGGACCGCCGCGCGCGGCGGCGCCACATTCCAGCACGTCCGCGCGCAGCCCCCTCCTCCGCCCGACGGCGCAACGTGCGACAAAGCAGCAGCCGACGGCGCGGCGGACGGGGCGCGCCGCGCGCCGCCGCCGGCGCTGCCGGCGGCGGTGCTCGCTGCGGTCGCGGCCGCGCGCGGCGCCGAGGCGGCGCGCCCCGTTGACTTCCCCTCCACGAACTTCCACGCGGCCCTCGCCACGCCCCACAGCCGGTGGCGGCACGACGGGACCGACTTTTCTGCCGGCCGCGCGACGCAGCGCCTGCCGCTGCGCGCGCCGCCATGGGGGGCGCGCGAACGCGCCGGCACAGCCGGCGCTGCCGGCGCGCCCCGCCCCGCGACGGCGCCCGGCGCCCGCGCGCCGGCGCGGCGGCCCGGCGGGACGGGCGGCGGCGCCAGCTGGAGCGGCGGCGGGGCGGCGGCGGCCGTGGCCGGCGGAGCCGCCGGGCGGCTGCCGCGCGCGGAGAGCGCGCTGGCTGCCAGCGTCACCTGGGTCGACGCCGCCGGGGGCACGGCGTTCGAGGGGCAGCGGCTGTCGCAGCCGGCGTGTTGGTTCACCAACCAATCCCTGGAAGAGCTGAGGATCCAGCGCGACAGGGGGCGCGCCGCGGCGGCCGCCGCGGCAGCGGCGTTCGTGCCGCGCCCCGGCGCGGCGCACCCCGCGCGGTCGTTGCGGCTGCGGGGCCGGGGGGGCGGCTGCGGCGCGGGCGGGGGGCTGCCGCAGGATGGAAGCTGCGCCGTCGCTACGGAAGTCGCGTGGACCCCAGCGGAGGGGCCCGGCGCATCAGGAATGGGACTGCTGGAGGCGCAGGCGGGCGCCTGGAGCTGGACCACTGCGCAGGCGGCCGGCGCGCCCTGGCCCCGGGCCGGGCCGGCCTTTGGGGGTTGCCCGTGCAGCGGCGGCGCGCCGTCGCCCGCGGCCGAGGCGACTGCGGGAGAGGCTGGCGGCGCAGAGATTGGGCCCGAAACGGCGGCCGCCATATTCGCGGCGACCGGGGAGCCCAGGTGGTGGGAGGCCGACCCAGCGCTGCCGGGGGCGGTGGCGCTGGCGCTGACCAGCGATTACTACCCGAGCCAGCAGGCCGCAGCCGCCGAGGCCGGCGGCGGGGGCGGCGCGCCGTCGCGGACGCTGGCGGTGCTCGCCGCCGCGCTGGCAGAGGCCGGCGCGGGCGCGGGGGGCGGCGCGGCGCTGGCGGCGGCGGCGGCGGCGATGGCGGGGCGGGAGCCCCCGCTGCCCGCCGAGCGCGCGCACGCGGCGTGGGTGGCCGAACTTGCGGCGCGGCCGCTGGCGGAGCGGTGGCTGCAGATCGAAAGGGAGGCGGCGGCGGTGTGATCTGGGCTGCCGGCTGCCGCTGGCTTGCTGACTCGAGGGGGGCTGCTGGAAACTCGAGAGAAGGACACATGGGCTGGGTTGGGGCCTGGCGCGCTCTTTACCCGATTGGACGCTGTAAAATGCAAGGCGTGCCAAGTGACAGAGCGCCGCGCCTCGAAATGGTGGGCGCGTGGCGAAATAGGTTGAACACGGGGTGTGGGGTTGGGTTGGTTGCACACCCACCACCTGCTGCTGGCGGCGGCGCGGCTCAAGGTGCCGCATGCTGCACAGCTGCCAAAGCAAAGCAAACGAAATGCAGTCGAGCCGTGCAGCCGAGCCGCGCGGACGGCCGCGGCGGCGGCGCGCCCTCAAAACCAAACGCCCTCGAATGCCACACGGATCACGCAGCGAGCCCTGCGCGCGCCGAGGTCAGCCGCTGCCGGCCCCCTCCTGCTGCCTGTGGACAAGGCCTAGTGGGGGAACACACACCAAACAACTCTCAAGGCACGCGCGCGCGCGCAGCGCGCACTGCGCGAGCGCACGCACGGACTGCCCGTGAGCGTGCGCGCGCTGACCGCCCCCGCACGCGCGCGCTCACGAGGAGCATGACAGCAGGCACACGCCCGGCTTGTTGTCCAGCTCCTTTGGCGGCGGCGCGGTGTACTTGGGGTCCGCGTCGGGCCTGTCGTCGTAGGGAGTGGACAGGACGTCCAGCAGCGCCTCGAGCTCGCCCAACTCGCCCCTCTCGGCGGCCTCGATCGCGCCCTGCAGCAGGTGCTGCCGCGGCACGAACTTCGGGCTCGCGCGCCGCATCGCCCCCCACCGCTCCGCGTCCGGCTCGCCCTCGGCGCGCAGCTTGGCACGCCACGCGCCGAGCCAAGCGCGCCACGCGGCGGCGAGCTCCTCCGTGAGCTTCTCCGCCGGGATCGCCGCGGCCAGCGCGGCGGGCAGGCCGCCGGCGCCGGGCTGCTGGGCGTCGGCGTCGTCGGAGGCGGGGATGGAGGCCAGCGCCCTGAAGGTGTTGGTGAAGTCCGCCTCTGTTTCGTACATAAGCTTGAGCAGCTCGAGGGCCTGGGGTGGGGGTTTGGTTTGGGTGTGGGGGGTGGTTTGGGGGTCGGTGTGGGGGTGGCGCGGCTTGGCGCGCTGCCGTCCTCCTGGCTGCCAGTGCTTAGGCGGAAGCGTGGGGGTTTGTGCGCGCATGCGGCGATGCCCTGGCGCTAACTGCAGCGAGGGGGGAGCGCTTTCAAGGCCCGGCGCGGCGGCAGTCGCAGGGGCAGCCGCAGCGGGCGGTGTGCGGTGCGGGCGGGGAGCGACGCCAGCCGCAAAAACGCGACCGCCGTCCCCCACCAGCGTTTTGTCGTACTCGCGCAGCCCCATTTTGGCCGCCATGCGCGCGTTGTAGTCGCGCAGCAGCACCGCCGCATACTCCCCCAGCGCCTCCTCCGCCTCCTCCTTCTCCACCAGCCCAGCGGCCAGCAGGGAGTTGGCCAGCTGGGCGCAGTTCCACTGGCACACCTCGGGCTGGTTCCTGGGGGGGTCAGTTTTGGGGGTGGGCCGGTTTGGGGGCGATCAGAGGGTTTAGTCACAGCTCAATGGCAGGATTATGGGGGAGCGTTGCCGCCGCAGATTGCAGGGTTGGTGCAAGCGCAACCGCCACGCAAGCAAGCCCCCAAGCAGCCCAGTTCGAACAAACAACGCAGCTGCACGCGCCTGTAGCAGTAGCGCCGCCCGCTCTGGATGTCTGTGAGGTTGGGGCTCCAGTAGGGGTCAAACTTGTCCAGCCAGCCAAAGGGGCCAAAGTCAATGGTCAAACCCAGGATGGACACTGTTGGGCGGTTGGGCGGGGGGGAGGTGTTGGCAGCGATGGGGGGCCGGCTGGCAGCTCTGGGGAGGGAAGGTGGCTGGCGGCGGTGCAGCAACAGTGATGGGCAGGAGGCAACACCAGCGAGAAAACGCAGGCGAGCGTGCGCAGGCAACATCTTGTCGCGCATCAACCCACAGCAAGCCGCGCCCCAACCCATGCCTTCCCCCCCACAAAAAAGCGCCACGCCCGCGCCCCAAAGCTCCCAAACAGCCCCAGGCCGGCTCACTGTTGTCTGTGTTGAGCACGCCGTGCACAAAGCCCACCGACTGCCACGCAGCCGCCAGCCGCGCGGTGCGGAGGGTGATCTCACGGAACCAGGCCAGGTACTTGGCGTCACCTGGTGACGAAATCGGGCGGGCGGCGGTTTTGTGGGGGTGGCGCTTTGGGGGCCGAAAATTTGAGGGAGTGCGCTTTGTTTTTCAAGGGCGGCTCGGGGGCGAGGCTGCGCAAAATGGGCGCTGGGGCCACCCTCTTGCACAAACACTGCAGTGCGTTTCGGCGGCCGTTCAGCTCAGGAAGGCCGCGCAGCTGAGTTGAACGGGCGCAGATACGCAGGAGAGGCGGAGCGGGCAGGCAACCAACACACCAACCAACCAAACAACCAACCAACCAACCATCCAACCAACCATTCAATCTATCCAGCCAGAATGGAGGCCCGCCAAAGCCAAACGTGGCCTCAATGTCAGCTTTCTTTCCCCCGCCCACCCGCGTGCTCCGCCTCTATCTCCGGGTAGTGGTTGTGGATAACGTAGTCAGCGGCCCTGCGCACCAGCAGGGACTCCATCTCCTCGCCGTTGCCGGGGCCGTGGAAGGTGCCAAACCTGCGGGACGGGTTGCGGTGCGTTGCGAGTGGCGCTGGGTCAACTTGGGTTGGGCCGGGCTGGTTTGCGTGTTGTGTTTGGGTTGGGTCCACTGCACATGCGCACGTGCACCAATCCAGCGCCCCGCGGTGCCGCCCTCCCACCAAGGGCCCAACCCCCCAAACCCCCACTCTCCCAACCCCCCCCCACCTCACGAACGAAGGCGCCACGCGGCACACCACCGCCCCCGGCTCGTACTTTGCGTCCCCGTTGTAAAACATGTCCCGCATCACGCTGTCGCCGGTGGAAACGAGGCTCAGCGCGCGCGTGGTGGGGACCTGGGGACGGCGGGGGTGGGGGTGGGGTTGGGGTTGGGGTTGGGGGTGGGGGTGGGGGTGGGGGTTGCCGCCCTTGCAGGGGAGGGGGCGGGTTTTGCGATGGGGGCGCGGGGGGGCAGGCAGGGGCAGGGGGGCAGCCAGCGTTTGGGGTGCACGAGGGCTGCTTGCGAAAGCACTCTGCTGCGGCTGCCGATCAGCCAGCGCGCCGCGGCCACCCCTATGAATGCGTCCCGAAACAGGGCCCCAGGGTGCGCGCGCGCACCCCCAGCGCCGCCATGGCCTCGCTGGCGACGTACTCCCGCAGGCTGGACCGCAGCACCGCGCGCCCGTCCGCGCGGCGCGAATAGGGCGTGCGGCCGGCGCCTTTCAGCTGCAGCTCCCAGCGGCCGCCCTTTGAGTTGACGACCTGCGGGCGGTTTTGGGAATTGGGACAGAAAGCTGCTTCTGCGCTTGGCCGGGCGTGCGACGCGCTCGGGGCGCTGGGCGCATGCGCCAAAGGCAGGGAGGGCGCGCGCCCGGCGCGCACGGGCCCGGCCCGAACGCACCTCCCCCAGCGTGATGGCGCGCCCATCCCCCAGCTGCCCCGCCCACTGCCCAAACTGGAAGCCGTAGTAGCGGGCCGCGTAGGGGTCGCTGCGTCAAAGGGGGGCGGTTTGGAAGCGGAAAAAAATTGACGCGAGGGGGGCAGGCAAAGGCAGGCGTTGGGGGTGAGGCCGGCGCGCCGCGGCCGTGCCTGCCCGGTGGGGCGCTTTGCCCCTTTGACCAGATCGCGACACCCCAACGCCCCGCGGGGAGCCTGCCGCGCACCTGCCCGGCAGCGGCGCCGCGCCCGCCATGACCAGAGCAAACTCGGGGCGCTCGCACTCTGTTGGGTCCAGGTCCAGCAGCTCGCACACCTGCAATGCATTGTCGCGTTTGTCAATTACGTAAGCGATGCCGGGGTGGGCGGGGCGGGGTTTGGCGGGCCCACGCTGGTGGGGGCGCAGGCCCGGGCCGCTGCCGCAGCCAGCCGCGGATTGCGCGACAGCCGGCGCCCGAGCGCGGCTGCCGGCCCAGCTGTCTGAACCCCAGGCAGCTGCCTTCCGGGGGCATTCCCAGGCAGCGCGCTGCCCCCCCCCCCACACAAAAAAACGCCCCCGCCAGCGACGCGCCTGCCGCGAGTAGGCCAGGGTGCGGGGCTCGCCGGCGGCGGGTGTGGGGCTGACTCGCGAGTAGAGCGCGCAGGACACCTGGCGCAGCGCGTTGCCGCGCTCCGGGTCCGCGGGCAGCTCGCGGACAAAGGTGTTGTCGAAGTTGAGGCTCTGGGCGCGGCGGGTGAGGGGCGGGTTTTGGCGGCGAGCGCGGAGGCGGGCGCGGGAGCGGGCAGCGCGTCGGCTTGTGTGGCAGCGGCCGCGGCCGCGGGGCGGGCTCGGGTCTCGGGCGGCGCAGGGGCGTGCACGCATGCTGGGTGGCTGGCTGCCGCTCCGCCGGTTCCATGCGCGCTCGCCGCCACGTGCCCGGGCCAGGCGGCTGCGTGTGGGAGGGTGCGGGCCGGCGGCGCAGCGACGCGCTGCGCGCGCGCGCGCGCCGCACCTCGAGCGTGCGCTGCGACGTCTTCACGTCCGCCGCAGCGGCCGCAATCGTGGTCATGCCGCGCGCCATCCGGCGCATACGCGGGGCCAAAGCAGCCCGCAGCATCGCCTGCTGGCCGGCGCGTCCTGCCGGGGCTTGCCGGTGCTGCAGCATGGCTGGCGGCGTGGTTTGTCGCAAACCGATGCCCGCGTTTGAAGGTTTTGCGGCGCGCGAACGGCGTTTTGGTGGCGCGACTGCTGGCTTCGCGCTTGCTGCGTCGATTTCGGCCGAGTGCTCCGACCCCTCCTGGCACGAACGCTTTTCCAATTTGACGTCAGCCGCTTGGCACCTTGCGGAGCCCGGCTTCAGATCAGGTGAGGGGCCCCCTCCGCGTCAAGCCCTGCGCGGCCAGCCCGCGGCCCGCACCCCTCCCAAGAGGGAGCCGCGGCGTCTGGCCTGGTGTGGTGGGAGCGCTGGGCCGTGGAGCGGCCGCTCCCGCACGCGGCGGCGCCTCGCTGGTAGCGCGGGCGCCGCAGCTCGACCCGCGCGCCCGCGCCCCGCCCAGAGGGCGCCGCGGCGTCTGTGGCCCGGTGTGCTGGGAGCACTGGGCCTTGTCGCCGGTGGTAGCGCCAGCGCCGCCGCCGAGCTCGACCCGCGCGTCTGAGCGCGCGCGCGCGCGCGCGCTCCCGGACCGCCGCCGCAGGCAGGATGGCGACGCTCGCCAAGCTGCACACCTTCCTGGAGACGCCGATGGCCAAGATCATGCCGTCCTTTCTGGCGGCGACCGGCTTCTCCTTCGCCGCTATTTATGCCAACAAGTGCGCGCCTGCCTGCCAAGCAACGCGCGCTTTGTCCTGAGCGCGGGGCGCGAGGCCAGCTGGTGCCGGTGCAGCCGCTGCGGTGGCGCCAGCCGCGCCTGGGGTTTCGGCACCGGCGGCCGCGGCTGCGGTTAACCGCGTCGCTGGGGCCCTCCGGCCTTGGGGAATGGGGGCGGCACAAACCCTGCGCGCCCCGACCATCCGCTGCCGCTGCCGCAGGGCCATCTTCAACGTCGCCCCGAACAGCCTGTCCCCCGATTTTGTGGCCGCCGCCGCTGAGAAGGAGGGCATTGCGGTGAGCGCGGCGGCGGGGTGGGCGCGGGCGCGGCTGCGGCAGCACTGGCGCATACAGGGGGCACCGCACGGTCGCCCCTCCCCGCGTTGTGCCGGGCCTGAGACACTGCCATCGCACACCAATGCTTGAAAATCGCAGGAGCGCATCAGCGCGCCCGCCGTGTTCCTGGTGAGCACCGGCAGGGCAGGGGGCAGTGGGGTCTGAAGGCGGGGTGGCATGGCGCCGCGAGGCAGCGCAGGGAGGCGGTGGGCTTGAGGGGAGGGGGGCGGGTTCCCCCGCTCCCGCATTTGTGCCTGGCAGCTGCATGGCAGGCGGTCCCTGGAGGCTGCAGCAGCTTTGACTTGGCGCGTTCACCACCTCACACACAAGCGCACGCACGCTCGCAACACCACCCCAGAACCCCATCCGCCGTGGCATCAACGGCGGCGTGCGCGGCCCGGACGACGTGGCCACCGCCTGAGCCCCAACCCTGGAGACGAGGCTCTTCGCCATGCGGCCACCGGGCGCGGCGGTGCGCTGGCCGTGGCCGGTCGTCGTTTGCCCGCTCGGCTCGTGCTGCGTCGCCCAGGCCGTGGCTTGGCGCGCCCTTCCTTTGCGCGGGCGCCCGAGGCGGCGGCCCCTGGCGAGGGCCCATGAACTCCTCTTGCGCTGTTTGCCGCTCGCGGCTGCTCTGGTGCAACCCCTTTCGACCGCGCCCTGCGGCCCACTTGGCTTGGCCCACCACTGAGCCTGCCGCTGCTTAATCCGCTCTGCTCCCGCAATGTAACATCGGCTGAATCGAGTTGCAACTCTCAAGCAGTCAAAATGCGGCAGCTGTGAGGCTGCCAGCGGGGCCGCAAGCCGAAGCAGCTGAAGGGCCCCGCCGCCACAGCATGTGCGGAGGGGCGGAATGGGGGGCTGTGGGCCGACACCAGCGGCCGCGCGGCGCGTAAACCTGGCTGTTTGCCGGTCGGGCAAGCGCCTCGAGCCGCGCTTAGCCCTTGGCAGGCGGGTGGGGCGGTATCCTCCAGGCCCCGTGGAAGACGGCGTCCACCAGCGCCGCGCCGCCGCCGCTGCCGCCGCACGCAGCCGCGGCGCGCATCAGCCCGCATGCCTGCGGGCCGTGGTCCGCCGTGCGCGCCTGCGAGGCGCAGTCCGCAGAGCAGTAGAGCGCCACGCCGCAGTCGAGGCAGGCCACCGCGCCACCGGCCTGCGCGGCCTTTTGCCTCGTTTGGTCCCGCCGGATGTCGGAACCCGGCAGCTTGCAGCCGCACGTCTCGCAGCTTTGGGATCGGTGGGAGTGCAGTTTTGGCAGGGGTCAGGAGGTGGGGTGCTTGTTTGCAGGTGCCGGCCTGAACGCTGTTTGGTTCAGAGGGGGCTTCCAGCTGCTGGGTCAGCTCGGTGGGCCCGTCCCCTGCAGTGCAGACGAGGCAGCCGACTGGGCTGCAACAAGCGAGTCCCGCGCAACCCAAAACAATACAGCCATGCAAGTAACCCCCCTGCACAGCTGGCACCTGGGCTGCTCCTCCGCCGCCGCCTCCATCAACCCCAAAGCATTGCTGCGCCCCACTGCCGCCAGCAGCGCCTTGTGAAGCACGCTGTCGCCGGGTGGGGCAGCTGACCCCGTGGCGGCGGCGGAGGCGGGGGCGGCGGCGGCGCCTGTGGTGGCGGCGGCGGCAGCGGCGCCTGCCACGGGGTCGCTGCGCAGCACGGACAGCATTGCACGCACGCTGTGGGGTTTGGGGCGTTGGGGGCCCGCAGAAAGGGAGCGTTGAGTTGTTGCAGGTTGAAGACCTGTTTATAGAGTGATTACGCTCGCACGTGGCTTCAAAGCCCCCGCCAAAGCGTGGGCAGGGGCAAGCCAAGCAGCACCCAGTGCAGACAGCCCAAAGCAGCAGGCGTGCAAACACCAACCCGTGCATCCCGCTGCTCACCGCACAGCCGCGTCCCAGTAGCCCGCACCCTGCGGCGCCGCGCGGCACACCTCGCGGTGCCACGGCGCCAGGAACAGCGAGCACAGCTCAGCATAGTGCTGCTCCAAAAGCTCACGGCTCTTGGCCCTGGCCGCCTCACCAGCCCCTTCCCGCTGCTGCTGCTGCTGCTCCCCGGCGCGCTGCTGCCCTGCGGCCAGCCCGCCCTCCTGGGCATCCACGCCCTGCCAAAGCCCGCAGTTTGGCGCCGCCGCCGCAGCCAGGGCGTCGCAGGCAACAAGCGCGTACCCCACCACGACGCCGCGGTTGCGCGGCGTCAGATCACCCACGAGGTGCGACGGCATCCTCCGGCGCCGGTCAATCGGCCCGGCGGGGCAGAGGCTGTGCAGCAGCAGCCAGCCCGCCAGCGCCTTGCCGACGAGGAGGCCCTATGGGGTTGTTCCATTGCACATGCGCGGCGTATGCGTTTGTGGCGTGGGTGCATTGCGCAAGCTCTATACAATCATTGTATGGTGTCAGGCTGCAAAGCACGCCAGAGCAGGCGAAGCGCGCGCAGCGCACGCAGCGCGCGCAGCATGCGCAGCACGCGCAGCACCCACCGAAGGGAGCCGCCGCGTCATGGCGCGCGCGTACACAGGCAGCAGCCTCGTCCGCTGCGCCTCCTCGGCATCGCGTGCGGCGGAGGTGCTGAAGAAGGGCGCGCTGAGTTCCAGCAGCCTGGCCTCAAGCTCAGTTGCCTGGTTGATCAGCCCCTGGTTGAGGCAAAGACCGATAACATTCCAAAGGCGAAGGTTCGTTGAATGGAAGCAGGCACTGCACTGCTCCAGGAAGAAGCGCTGAGCAGAGGGCTTGTGCCTGTTTGTTCAGTTCAGGGGGGATTGGGGTCAAAACGGTGGGCTGCAGCGCTGGTGCATACTAGCAGGTGCCTTTGCGGGCTCAGAGCCTCACACGGTCAATGATAGGGCAGCAGCGCTGTGCGGAGCGCCTCTGCCCTGCTGGCGCCGCATGCAGCAAGTTCCAGTGCAACGGCAGCGCAGTGCAAAGCGAACGCGCCGCACCTGGCCATGAGCGCCCACAGGTGGAATCGGTAAAAGGTCTTGTCACAGCAGCTGGGCGCCCTGCGGCCATCTGCAACCCAGCTGCGGCACTCTGGGCAGCTTTGCAGGGGCAGGACGGCTCCCCCAAAGGCATGGCTGCCTTCGTTGCCGCTGCCGCCGCCTCCGCCGCCGCCTCCGCCGCCGCCAGAGCCGCCGCCGCCGCCGCCGGCGCTGCTTCGGCCAGTTGCTGCAGGCCCAGCAGTCCCGGCTCGGTGCCGCTGCAGCGCAGCGGTGAAGCGCGCCACTTGCACCTCCAGCTCCCGCCCCGCGTCCTCTTTGCCCAGGCCCGCCGCGGTTGTCGCTCCCGCCGCAGCGGCCAACACGCAGTCGTAGATCTGTGGGGGATTTTCAGGTCGAGGGCAGAGTTGATTGGAGGATGGGCTTGCAAGCGCGGTGTCTTGTGCCTTGCAGCAGGGACCTGATGCAAGGTGCAGGCATGCGCATGCGCGCACAAACGATGGGCAGGCATGTGCTCAAAAGACACCGTCCACGCGCCTGCAGCAGCTCCAGAAAAGCGTCCGCACTCTCGACCAGCGACTCGGGATCGCTGCGCGAATCCACCCCGCCGATGCCGCAGTCCGCCGCAAAGCGCAGCAGCAGAGCGTGGCACAGCGTCTCCAGCACAAAAGCCCGCATCTGCGGACACCAACCCTCGCTGCCGCTGTCGATGCCGCCGTCGCCACCGCTGCGGCTGTCGGCTGGCTGCCACCACTGCCGCTCCTGCTGCCGATGCTGCTGCCCGTTGCAAGCGCCCCTCTCATCAGCTGCTGCAGTGCCAGCGCCGGCTTTGGGCCAGCACGCCCGGCAGAGGGACAGCAGCCGCTCCGCCATCCCAACCGCTGCTGTGTCGGCGCCGCTGATGGCAGCGCCGGCCCCCTCCGCCGGCGGCGGCGCGGCAGCGCCCGTGCATGCGAGCTGGGCAAATGCGCCCAACACCCCAGCCAGGGCGGCTGCATCGCGCTTTGTGCTGCTGGCGCCATCCACGCCCACAAGCAGCGCCGCGGCTCGCCGTTTGAGCTCCGTGCGCGCGATCTGCGCAAGCTCTGCTGCACGCGCTGCATCCTCTGCCGTCGCCGCCGCCGCCGTCGCCGCCTGGCTGCTTCCAACCTCGCTGGCACTGTCGCCACCGTCCCTGGCGCCGCTGCCGCGCCGCGCGCCCAGCCATGCCATGGCCTCCTCCACCCCCTCGGGTGGCAAGCCGAGCACTGCCGCCGCGCCCACGCTGCTCAATGCTGCTGCATGAGCGGCCCTCAGCCGCTCGCCATCCATTTCTGCGGCGTCAAGGCACAGCTGCGCGCCCATTCCGCGGTTGGCAACAGCCTCGGCCTGCCGGCGGACCTGCGCAGGCGGCTGCTCTCCGCCGCGCTCGCGCCCAAGTGCCTGCTCAAGCTGCTGCTCTACACGTCTGGTCAACTCAGCGTGCTGCTTCACCTTCTCCAGGGCCTGGCACACTGTGTACTCCACCAGCTGCAGCAGCACGGCCTGGTGCCCGAGGTCTGAGGGTGGCCGAGGGAACAGCCTGCGGGGCAGGTGGGCGCGAGGATGGGGGGTCGTATCAGCTGGGGATGAGGGTCCCACCCTTTGGTTTGCCTCCCTGCTGCTGCCTTTCCAAAGAGGGGGGCAGCAGGGGCGGCGCACGCACGCACTCTGGGCAGATGATCCAGCCGGCGACGTCCAGCAGCAGGGAGTACCGCTCCTGGATGCTCACAAGCTGCAGTAGGCGGCAGCCGCTCTGAGTGACGTGCTCTGTCCCAGCGCCGATCAGCGATGGCAGGGCCTTCCGGAACGAGCAGCGGCAAGGTGGGGCGATGATCGCTGGGCATGACATCGGGTCAGCATGACCAGTGCGCCCCCTGGCCGAGCCTTGCTGGCAGCTGCCAGACCACAGCTCAAACAGCGGTGCGCACTCAACTAGCCTTCCAAAGCTCAGCCTTTGGTCATGTACGCTCACGAGACTGAGCTCCTCCAAACCCAAAACCCTTGAGGCCGCAGCCCCACCTGCGTCACGGCCGCCTGCAGCTCCGGCGTCACCCGCAGCCCCTCAAAGCCAGCCGGCGTCGTCACCTCCCACCGCATGCGCCGCAGCGCCTCGACCGCCTGCGGCAAGGGCCGTCACGGCCAGGGTTGCATGCGATGGGAAGCGAAGAGCCGCAGCTGAGCGTGCGTCCCACCTGCATGGTTCCCACCCGCCCCCGCGCTGGCACACACGTGCTCCATGCAGCCCTGCGTCCACAGACGCACACACCCCAAACCCCCACGCTCACCTCGAGCGTTTCCCACGCGTCGGGCCCGTGATTGGCGGCCATGTCGAAGTCCGTCCCCCTTTTCAGCCCCGCAAGCTCCGCGCCGCCGCTGCGGAACTCGGCCATCGCGCCCGGGTCGGGCGGGCCGTCGCCGCCGCCGCCGCCGCCGCCGCCGCCAGACGCCAACGCGGCCGCTGCTGCGGCGCCGCGCGCCCTGCGCACCAGGGCCATGAGCTGCAGAGGGGGTTGGGGCAGAGGCGGCGTGAGGCTCGGGCTCGCTGCGCGAGGCGCGGCGGCAGCGGGCGCAGGCCGGGGGCCGGCATCGGCGCTGGCGCGGCGAGCGGAGCTCAGCTGGGCGGCCTGCCCCGACATGCGGTTGCGGGCAAAGCACCTGATTGTAGATGGCCCCTGTGTCCTGGCCCAGCTCTCCGTGCCAGGCGTGGCGCGCCCTGATCGCGGCCGGCAGCACCCCGGCCGCTGCGCTGGGTTTGCGAAGCTGCTGCATGGCAATCCCAATTCACGCTTCATGCGGGAGACGAGAAGACCCAGGAAAACCGCGGCACCCCCAGGACCCAGGCCGCCCTAGCGACCCCGAAGCGCAGCTGCGCCCCACAGCACGCGCAGCACGCATCGGCCGCGCCCCCCTTAGACGACCCCTAAGCCAACCCGAGGCGATCCGTAAGCGCACGGCATGCCGTTCTGGATTCGTTTACAGCGCTGCAGCTCTGAGCGCGCCCCCGCCGTCAGTACAGCGCCGTCCACACGGCGTCCACCAGCGCCACGCCGCCACCGCCGCTGCCGCTGCACGCAGCCGCGGCGCGCATCAGCCCGCACGCCTGCGGGCCGTGGTCCGCCGTGCGCGCCTGCGAGGCGCAGTCCGCAGAGCAGTAGAATGCCACGCCGCAGTCGGGGCAGGCCACCGCGCCGCTGCTGCCCTCCACTGAAATCCACCTGCCCGTCTGCCCGTCCCGCCGCAAGTCAGCTTCTGGCAGTTTGCAGCCGCACGTCTCGCAGCTTTTGGGGGTATTTGGATGCCAGGGCAGGCGCGGAATGGGCTCAGAAGGGGGATATGGAAGCATCTCCTGCAGTGCGGCAGCCGACGGGACTGTGCCCGTGACAAGAACGTCCAGCACACAGCCCACGCGCGACGGCCAGCCACAAACACGCTGAGTTACGAGCGCAGCCTCGCACCTGGGTTGCTGCTCTTCCCGCCACTGGACCAGGTGCCGAGCCTGGCAAGACTGCGCCAGCGCCAGCACAGCCGCGCGAAGGGCGCCGCCAGATGAGCTCGCTGATGAGGCGGCAGCGATGGCGCCTGCAACGGGGTCGCTGCGCAGCACGGACAACATGGCACGCACGCTGTGGGGTTTGGGGGCGTTGGGGGCCCGCAGAAAGGGAGCGTTGAGTTGTTGCAGGTTGAAGACCTGTTTATAGAGTGATTACGCTCGCACGTGGCTTCAAAGCCCCCGCCAAAGCGTGGGCAGGGGCAAGCCAAGCAGCACCCAGTGCAGACAGCCCAAAGCAGCAGGCATGCAAACACCAACCCGTGCACCCCGCTGCTCACCGCACAGCCGCGTCCCAGTAGCCCGCACCCCCTGGCGCCGCGCGGCACACCTCGCGGTGCCACGGCGCCAGGAACAGCGAGCACAGCGCAGCATGCTGCTGCTCCAATAGCTCATGGCTCTTGGCCCTGGCCGCCTCACCAGCGTCTTCCCGCTGCTGCTGCTGCTGCTGCTGCTCCCCGGTGCGCTGCTGCCCTGCACCCAGCCCGCCCTCCTGGGCATCCACGCCCTGCCAAACCCCGCAGCTTGGCGCCGCCGCCGCTGCCAGGGCGTCGCAAGCGACAAGCGCGTACCCCACCATGTGGCCGCGGTTGCGCGGCATGAGATGGCTCACGAGGGGCGACGGCAGCGTCCGGCGCCGGTCAACCGGCCCGGCGGGGCAGAGGCTGTGCAGCAGCAGCCAGCCCGCCACGGAGTTGATGGCATGCGGCACCTGAGACGGCGAGGGGGGGGGCAGGCATTGTGGGGCTGGCCTTGCGCCTGCTCTAAAGTGTGCGCTATCAATTGCCTCTCCTCGCCCGCCCATGGACCCTTTTGGAGTTTTAAGCACAGGCGCATGCTCAACGCTGGTTTGAGGCCACAGCAAACACAGCGTGCGCAGCATGCCGCACCCACCAAAGGGAGCCGCCGCGTCATGGCGCGCGCGTACACAGGCAGCAGCCTCGTCCGCTGCGCCTCCTCGGCAGCCACTGTGGCGGAGTTTCTCAGGATGGGCGTGCTGCGTTCCAGCAGCCTGGCCTCAAGCTCAGTTGCCTGGTTGATCAGCCCCTGGTTGAGGCAAATACCGATAACATTCCAAAGGCGAAGGTCCGTTGAATGGAAGCAGGCACTGCACTGCTCCAGGAAGAAGCGCTGAGCAGAGGGCTTGTGCCTGTTTGTTCAGTTCAGGGGGGATTTGGGTCATAACGGTGGGCTGCAGCGCTGGTGCATACTAGCAGGTGCCTTTGCGGGCTCACACGGTCAATGATAGGGCAGCAGCGCTGTGCGGAGCGCCTCTGCCCTGCTGGCGCCGCATGCAGCAGCTCCAGTGCAACGGCAGCGCAGTGCAAAGCGAACGCGCCGCACCTGGCCATGAGCGCCCACAGGTGGAATCGGTAAAAGGTCTTGTCACAGCAGCTGGGCGCCCTGCGGCCATCTGCAACCCAGCTGCGGCACTCTGGGCAGCTTTGCAGGGGCAGGACGGCTCCCCCAAAGGCATGGCTGCCTTCGTTGCCGCTGCCGCCGCCTCCGCCGCCGCCTCCGCCGCCGCCAGAGCCGCCGCCGCCGCCGCCGGCGCTGCTTCGGCCAGTTGCTGCAGGCCCAGCAGTCCCGGCCCGGTGCCGCTGCAGCGCAGCGGTGAAGCGCGCCACATGCACCTCCAGCTCCCGCCCCGCGTCCTCTTTGCCCAGGCCCGCCGCGGTTGTCGCTCCCGCCGCAGCGGCCAACACGCAGTCGTAGATCTGTGGGCGGTTTTCAGGTCGAGGGCAGAGTTAATTGGAGGATGGGCTTGCAAGCGCGGTGTCTTGTGCCTTGCAGCAGGGACCTGATGCAAGGTGCAGGCATGCGCATGCACGCACAAACGATGGCAGACACTTGCTCAAAAGACACCGTCCACGCGCCTGCAGCAGCTCCAGAAAAGCGTCCGCACTCTCGACCAGCGACTCGGGATCGCTGCGCGAATCCACCCCGCCGATGCCGCAGTCCGCCGCAAAGCGCAGCAGCAGCGCGTGGCACAGCGTCTCCAGCACAAAAGCCCGCATCTGCGGACACCAACCCTCGCTGCCGCTGTCGATGCCGCCGTCGCCACCGCTGCGGCTGTCGGCTGGCTGCCACCACTGCCGCTCCTGCTGCTGATGCTGCTGCCCGTTGCAAGCGCCCCTCTCATCAGCTGCTGCAGTGCCAGCGCCGGCTTTGGGCCAGCACGCCCGGCAGAGGGACAGCAGCCGCTCCGCCATCCCAACCGCTGCTGTGTCGGCGCCGCTGATGGCAGCGCCGGCCCCCTCCGCCGGCGGCGGCGCGGCAGCGCCCGTGCATGCGAGCTGGGCAAATGCGCCCAACACCCCAGCCAGGGCGGCTGCATCGCGCTTTGTGCTGCTGGCGCCATCCACGCCCACAAGCAGCGCCGCGGCTCTCCGTTTGAGCTCCGTGCGCGCGATCTGCGCAAGCTTTGCTGCACGCGCTGCATCCTCTGCCGTCGCCGCCGCCGCCGTCGCCGCCTGGCTGCTTCCAGCCTCGCTGGCACTGTCGCCACCGTCCCTGGCGCCGCTGCCGCGCCGCGCGCCCAGCCATGCCATGGCCTCCTCCACCCCCTCGGGTGGCAAGCCGAGCACTGCCGCCGCGTCCGCGCTGCTCGACGCTGCTGCATGGGCGGCCCTCAGCCGCTCGCCATCCATTTCTGCGGCGTCAAGGCACAGCTGCGCGCCCATTCCGCGGTTGGCAACAGCCTCGGCCTGCCGGCGGACCTGCGCAGGCGGCTGCTCTCCGCCGCGCTCGCGCCCAAGCTGCTGCTCTGCACGCCTGGTCAACTCAGCGTGCAGCTCCACCTCGTCCACGGCCTGGTGCCCGGACTGGTCCAGTAGCTCAAGCAGCACGGCCTGGTGCCCGAGGTCTGAGGGCGGCCGAGGGAACAGCCTGCGGGGCAGGTGGGCGCGAGGATGGGAGGTCGTATCAGCTGCCACGCGCTTGCAGGGGATGGAGTCCCACCCTTTGGTTTGCAGCCCCCCTGCTGCTGCCTTTCCAAAGAGGGGGGCAGCAGGGGCGGCGCACGCACGCAAAGCACAGCGCCGGGTGGCCGTGGCCGTGGCTCACTCTGGGCAGATGATCCAGCCGGCGACGTCCAGCAGCAGGGAGTACCGCTCCTGGATGCTCACACGCTGCAGTAGGGCGGTGCCATGAACGGAATCCAGATCAAAACCGAGCGCGCATCTCAGTACGAACCGGGCCAGGGCCTTGAGGGTTTGGAAGGGGCAGCCGGCGGAAAGGGTGCGATGAGCGCTGGCGTCGTCAAGGGTTCAGTATCACCCCTGCGCCCCACTGGCTGAGCGTTGCTGGCAGGCACGGGCGCGCCCCCGCCAAGCTGGCAGGCGGCAACCTCAACAGCCCACCCATTGCGCCGCTGCACGTCTTGCACCCCTGACGGCGCTGGCTGCACAGCAAGCGGGTGAGCGGGTGAAACCTAAAGCAAGGCCGCACCTGCTCCACGACCGCCCGCAGCTCCGGCGTCACCCGCAGCCCCTCAAAGCCAGCCGGCGTCGTCACCTCCCACCGCATGCGCCGCAGCGCCTCGACCGCCTGCGGCAAGGGCCGTGCGGCCAGGGTTGCATGCGACGGGAAGCGAAGAGCCACAGCGGCAAGTTTCCCGTCCCCTCGCCCCACTGTGCATGGCATGCGGGGCGGCGGCCGGCAAGGCGCGCAGGCGCACACGCAAAGCCCCCACCCCCACCCACCTCGATCGTTTCCCAGGCGTCGGGCGCGTAGGTTTTAGACGTGTCGATGCGCCTTGAGTCCGCGTGCCCCGCGAGCTCGCTGCCGGCCAAGACCTCGGCCATCGCGCCCGGGTCGGGCGGGCCGCCGCCGCCGCCGCCGCCGGACGCCAGTTCGGCCGCCGCTGCGGCGCCGCGCGCCCTGCGCACCAGGGCCATGAGCTGGAGAGGGGTTGGGGGCGGAGGCGGCATGAGGCGCGGGCTCGCTGTGCGCGGCAGCGGCAGCGGGCGCAGGCCGGGGGCCGGCGGCTGCGCTGGCGCGGCGAGCGGAGCTCAGCTGGGCGGCCTGCCCCGACAGGCGGTTGCGAGAAAAGCACCTGATCGTAGATGGCCCCCGCGTCGTGGCTGGGCGCTCCGTGCCAGGCGTGGCGCGCCCTGATCGCGGCCGGCAGGTCATCGTCCCTCCCTTTCCCGGCCATTGCAAATCGATTTGGGGCCAACAACCCCCAAATCAAGAGGAGGGCGGACCCCCTGCTGCCCTCCCTTTCCCCGCGCCCCGCGCGCCGGCCGCCGGCGCCGCCCGAGTGCTTTTTTACTGCGCCGCGGTGACTGACGCGGCGTCGTCGTCGCTCTCGACGAGCAGAGCCTCATCAAACCCCCAGGCCCCGTGGAAAACGGCGTCCACCAGCGCCGCACCGCCGCCGCCGCTGCCGCCGCATGCAGCCGCGGCGCGCATCAGCCCGCACGCCTGCGGGCCGTGGTCCGCCGTGCGCGCCTGCGAGGCGCAGTCCGCAGAGCAGTAGAGCGCCACGCCGCAGTCGGGGCAGGCCACCGCGCCGCCGCCGTCCAGCGCAGCCCATACGCACGAAGCACCATCTCGCTCCCACACGGTGTGTGCGCAGACGGCAGACTCTGACAGCTCACGTCGGCAATGACCGCACCTGTTGTTTGGCGGTTTTCGAGGCGTGGCCGTGGTAAGGGCGGGATCACCGGCAGCGCTGGCGCGGCGAGGGCCTGGCCGCCCCCGCCTGCCGCCCAAACACAGTGCGTGCGTCGGACGCGGGGCGCGCGCCTTGGCGCAGCAGGGCTGAAAGCGGCCGGCCAAATGCGCACCCGGGGAACTTTGTTTTGAACTCCAGAGCCTCGCTCGTTACGGCGGGCTTGCCCGTCGAAAGCTCCATCACCGCCAGCGCCGCCGCTGTGAAAATGGCGGCGCGGGGCGAGCCCGCGGCCGCGGCGGCCGCCGTCACTGCTGGGACGTCCCGCAGCACCGAAAGCATGGCGCGGACGCTGCGGGTTTGTGGGGGGTTGGTGGCAGCTTGCTTGCTCTGCACGCCCGTCCAAACGAAGCAGCCCCTGACGGCACGTTCACCCATGCAGCCAGGGACGCCTGTTTTGCAGGCACCGCCCTGCAGCATCCCAACGTCGCGAGCCCCCAGCGCAAACAACGCAGCGCCCGCCGCAGCCCGTGGCTCACCGCACAGCCGCGTCCCAGTAGCCCGCACCCTGCGGCGCCGCGCGGCACACCTCGCGGTGCCACGGCGCCAGGAACAGCGCCGCCAGGGCGCGACTGGCGCGCTGGAAGGCGTCATCAGTCCCGCCGTCGCGGCCGTCGCCGCTGCGGCCGCTGCTGCCACCGGCCGCCTTGTTTCGCTTCGCCTCTTCATGCTGCTGCTGCCGCCGCTGCTGCTGCACCTCTGGAACCTCCAGGAGCCTGTCCCCGGCCCCCCACAGCAGGCCGCCGGCCGCCGCCGCCGCGTCGCAGCCCCCCAAAGCGTGGGCCACCACCTCGGCGCGGCTGTGGGGCAGCATCCACGAGAGGAGCACAGACGTCGCGCTGAGCCGGTCCAAAGGCCCAGCAGGGAACAGCGCGTGCAGCAGCAGCCAGGTAGGCAGGGCCTTGTGGAACATTTGGAACTGGGCGCAGGTTGCGCGGAAGGATTTGGGAGTGACGGCGGGGGCGGCGGGCCGCTCATGCTGGGCAGAGCGGCGGCCACTCCCCCTCGTTGCTACGCATCGCCCAGCTGCAAAAAAACAATGGGCGCCGCACCATCAGCACGCACAACACGCCGGCGGCGGCAGGCAGCCGCCCGGGCACCCACCGGCAGAGACCGTTCCCGCAGCGCGCGCGCGTACGCCGGCAGCAGCCGCTCCCTCTCTGCGCCCTCGGCCTCCGAAAGGCCGGCCCCGGCGTCGAAGCGGCCGTCGACGTCCAGCAGCCGGGCCTCCAGCGCCGTGGCCTGGTTGATGATGCCCTCCTGCAGGGAGTTGTTGATGGCGGCCCAGACCCTGCGGTCCCCCGAGTGGAAGCAGAGGCCGCGGCCGATGTAAAGAAGCTGCGCGGACGGCTTGTGCCTGGTTTTGGGTTTCGGTTGCGGGGGAGGGGTTGCGGGAGGGGTTGCGTTGCAGCAAGGCGGCGGGAAAGGCTCTGGCCGCGCCGGAGCGCGCGGGGTGCGCTTCGCGCGCGCAAGCCGTGCGGGCAGACCCCCCCCATCCGCCCCTCATCCGCACCTTGCCAGCAGCGCCCAGGCGAGGTGGCGGAAATAGAAGCCGCTCCCCGGTTGGGGCGGCTTGCGGCCGTCCGCGTGCCACTGCGCGCAGTGGCGGCAGCCCTCCCGCGTCATCACCGCGGCCCCAAAAACGTCGCCGCCGCTGGCGCTGGCGCTTCCCGAACCTGCCGGCGCTGCCGGCGGCGCGGTGCTGGCGCTGCTCTGGGCCGCCGACCCCAGCAGCCGCAGCCTTGAAACGAACCTCGCAACCAGCAGCTCAAGCTCGCTTTCCGCCCCCCTTTCTTGCGCAGGCGGCTCTCCACCGCGAGGGCCTGCCGCCCCGCAGCTCGATGGCAGCGGCCCGCCGCCCGCCGCGGCGTCGTCGGCGCCGCCGGGCGGCCCGCTCGCTGCGGTGTCCGCATCGCGTTGGCGGGCCGCCAGGAGCTCGTCTGATGCAGCCAAAATGCAGTCATAGATCTGTTTGAATTGGGGTTATTAACTTGGTGTTATCACCAGGCCGCCCTGCCTCGCTTGCGGGGGGAGAGCACAGCTGTACATGACTGCGCACGCAAGAAGACACACCCCAACCCATCCAGACGCGCCTGCAGCAGCTCCAGAAAAGCGTCCGCACTCTCGACCAGCGACTCGGGATCGCTGCGCAGCTCCACCCCGGCGATGCCGCGCTCCGCCGCAAAGCGCAGCAGCAGCGCGTGGCACAGCGTCTCCAGCACAAAAGCCCGCATCTCCGGGCACAAATCCTCGCCGCCGTCGTCGATGCTGCCGCTGCTGCTGCTGTCGGCTGGCTGCCACCACTGCCGCTCCTGCTGCTGCTGCTGCCCGTTGCAAGCGCCCCTCTCGCCGGCCGCTGCAGCGCCAGCGCCGGCGTTGGGCCAGCAAGCCCCGCACAGGGACAGCAGCCGCTCCGCCATCCCCACCGCGGCTGTGTCGGCGCCGTTGGCGGCAGCGCCGTTGCGCTCGCCAGCAGCCGCGCCCTCCGCGCCCAGCTGCAGTGGTGGCATGCCCTGCGAGCACGGCGCAGCGGCGGCCGAGTGCAGCAGCTGAGCATGAGACAGCACGTGGGCCAGCGCCTCGGCCACGTCAGCACCGCCGCGGAAGCTCGCGCCGGCGAGCAGCTTGGCCGCGCGCCGCCTCAGCTCGCAGCGGGCCGCCGCCGCGAGCCGCTCCGAGTCCTCCGCGTCATGCCCCGCGCCGCCGCCGCCGCCGCCGCCGCCGCCGCCGCCACTGGCCGCGCCGCGCCGCGCCTCGAGCCAGGCGAGCGCCCTGCCGGCCCCCTCGGCCGATTTTCCCAGCGCGTCGGCGGCGCTGGAGGCCCCGACCAGCGCTTTCATGGCGTTGAACGACGACACGTGGAAAAGCTCCTCGTCCGTCATCCGCCGCATGACGCCCAGCTCGCTCACCGCCTGCGCCTCGGCCGCGCGCCGATCGAGCCTCGCCGACATCCCGATCCCCGCGGCGGCGGCGGCGGCGGCGGCGGCGCCGCCGTCGCCAGCCGCGGCCGCGTGCGCGGCGGCGTGGTCCCTGCCTTTGGCTTTCAGGAGGGCCGCCACCTTGGCTTCGAGCGCCTCGTTCGCCCCGCGCTCGTGCTGGGCGACCGCGGCGACGATGCTCAGGAGCTCGATCAGCACGGCCTGGTGCGCCAGGGACGACGGCGGGCGAGGGAACAGCCTGCGTCGGCGCGGCGGGGCGGCGGCGGCGGCGGCATTGGGCGTGGCATTGTCACACACGTGCTGACGCGGGGCGCGGCCAGACGCGCTGCACAGCATGCGACCTGGCGGGGAGGCCGTTGGAACCCCCGCCAGAGCTCTCTTTTCCTGCGCCAAGGCCCGCAGGCGGCCACACTGCAGGCACCCTCCCCCAAGGTCGGTGTGGGCATACAGCTGGCGACACCCGCAACACACCGCCACCGCCACCGCCGCCGGCGCTCACTCTGGGCATATGATCCAGCCGGCAACGTCCAGCAGGAGGGAGCATGACTGCTGGATGCGCAGGTGTTTTGACAGAGGTGTCCACAAGCTCGCGGCCCCGAATTGCTCCGAGACCAGCTGGGGCAGCAACTGCGGACGCGGGCGGGGCGGCAAGGCGCGGCCGCAGCGGCGGGGCACGGGGCTCGGCGGGTGGGCCAGAGCAGCCGGGCGGCAGCCGGTGCTTCCAAAGCCGCAGGCCGGCGCTCCGGCGGTGGGAGCTCCCTGGCTGTCGGTGGTTTGCACAGTTTGCGGGGCGCAAAGGCGGCCGCGCTGTCAGCCGCGCTGTCGCACACTGTTTTGAGCGCCGCACCTGCTCCACGGCCGCCTGCAGCTCCGGCGTCACCCGCAGCCCCTCAAAGCCCGGCGTCGTCGTCACCTCCCAGCGCATGCGCCGCAGCGCCTCGACCGCCTGCGGGGAGTGGGGCGAAAGAACTGGGCCGGAGCCCAGTCCAACCGAAGCCAACCGGACCTCCCAAAGGCACCCACCTCACTTTGTTTGGGTTGACCCTGGAAACCCCATGCAGCTATTCAGCGCACGCCATGAGTTTAAGATCCCACAGAACCCCACCTGGCATATCTCTGGCGAATCGGACGCATACGTCGCCTGCACACGCAGTCGGCTTGACGCGGTGGGGCCCTCCCCCAGTTTGAGCTCCGACGCGCGGCGGTGCTCGACCAGGGCCCCGGGGTCGCCTGCGTCTGTGGCGCTCGCCGTTGCCGCGCCGGGGCCGCGCGCGCGGCGCACCATTGCAGAGAGCTGGCGGGCGGGGAAGGCGCGCCGCGGAGGGTTGGCAAGGGGGATCGCGCAGGCGCAGGCGCAACGGCAACGGGGAGCGCGCAGGCGCACGCGCCGCGCCAGCCGTTGCGAGCCGCACAGCCCGCACTGGGCGCGAGCAGTTGCCGGCAGTCACCTGTTCGTATACTCGGCCCATATCGCTGTCTGGGGCCGCATGCCAGGCGTGCCGCGCGCTGATCGCGGCCGGCAGGTCATCGTCCCTCCCTTTCCCGGCCATTGCAAATCGATTTGGGGCCAACAACCCCCAAAGTCAAGAGGAAGGCGGACCCCCTGCTGCCCTCCCTTTCCCCGCGCCCCGCGTGCCGGCCGCCGGCGCCGCCCGAGTGCTACTGCGCCGCGGTGACTGACGCGGCGTCGTCGTCGCTCTCGATGAGCAGAGCCTCATCAAACCCCCAGGCCCCGTGGAAGACGCGTCCACCAGCGCCGCGCCGCCGCCGCCGCTGCCGCCGCACGCAGCCGCGGCGCGCATCAGCCCGCACGCCTGCGGGCCGTGGTCCGCCGTGCGCGCCTGCGAGGCGCAGTCCGCAGAGCAGTAGAGCGCCACGCCGCAGTCGGGGCAGGCCACCCCAACCGCGGCGTCACTTGCGGCGTAATTTCTGCCGCCGTTTGAACCCGTGTATTACACGCGCTTGGGCCCGAGTTGCTTGGGCTTCGCTTCCCTGAGGCAAATGCGCAGCAGCTTGGGCCGTCCCGCGAGCTCCTCCAGGCTCATGGCCCTCCCACCCTCCAGCTGCTGCTCCGCGGTGGGGACGGTGAGGTCGGCAAAACCCAGAGGCTCGCGCGGCCAGACGCCCAGCGCGCTGCCGCCGCCGCGCCGCCCCTGCGTCGGCCACCGCGCCGCCGCGGCGCCGAAGCGCTCGCCCGCCGCGGCGGCGAGCCGCGCGAGCAACGGGCAGAAGAAGGCGTGGTCGGCCTCGTCATCCGCCTCGGACCGCAGCGCCGCCTGCTCCAGGCACGCCTCGCTGCAGTAGCACGCCGCGCCGCAGCCGCTGCACACCACCGGCGGGCGGCCGCACGGGCGGCCGCACTTGTCGCAGGGCGGCGGGGCGCGCCCGTTGGCTTCATCCGCAACGCGGCGCAGCTGGGCTGGGTGGCCCCAGAGCCAGGAGTAGCTGCCCTGCCGCTGGAGGGCGGCGTAGTCAGAGGGCAGCCGCGCCTGGCCCAGCGCAAACTCGGCGGCAGCCAGCCTGGGAGGGGTTTGGGTTGTGGGTGGGCACCGTGGTGCAATTGAGAGCACACACGCGGGGCGCAGCCCTCCAGATCAGCTGCCGGTCGCTTGCATGCATTCTGCACGCATGCACGCATTATCGCGGCACGCCGTTGCTATCAGAAAGTCCCAGTGCTCACGCACCGAGCACTTGGGTCGGCATACGCAGCCCGCAGCAGGTGCACGTCACCGCCGCCGCCGCCGCCGCCGCCGCCGCTGCCACTGCCGCTGCCAACCAGGCTCAGCATGTGGCCATGGAAGTAGAGGGGCCACAGCAGCCAGCCGCCGTCCATCACGCCGCTCAGCGAGCGGGCCGGCCGGCCTTCAAAAGCCCAGCCCTCAGGTCCCGCAGACTGCAGGAGCGCCACCGCCGCGGTCCTGTTTGCAAGCTCCGGGCGCAGCGGGACCGATTCGTATGACGGGCTGGTGGGGAGGTTGGAAGGCGCCAGCACCTCAATCGTGCGGCAGGCGGCGACGACAAGAGCCGGCGTGTAGGCCTGTGAGGGGGGAGTTTGTGCGGGGTTGGCAGGGTGGTGAGGCGCGCGAGCACGGCGCATTTGTGGCAGGGCGCTGGGTGTGAGCTGGCAGTGCGCTGGCAGTGCGCTGGCAACGCATGGCACGAGCACCGCCTCGGCGCACCGCCTCGGCCCACCGCCTTGGCGCAAACAATCCGCCGTATGCACATGCAACGGCCCGAGCTCACCGCTTCGAAGGCCTTGTTGAGGGCGTGGGCGTACGACTTGCGCTCTCGCTTTGCAGCGCCGACCTCGCTGTTTGGCCCGAGGCCTGCCAGCGCCACGGCCCGCGGGTCGGGCAGCACCAGCAGGTTGTGCCGCACTAGGTGCAGCGCCCAGCTCCAAAGCTCCCGGTCGCTGGAGTGCGGGCACATGCCAGCCTGGGCCTCAAGCAGCGCGCGGGCGCGCGGCGCGACGCGGCCGAGGAGCCCCCAGATCAGGCGGCGCCACAGAAACGGCGAGGTGGTGTCAACGGGCGGATCGGCAAAGACCGAGGTGAAGAGCTGCCCCTCCCCCTCCCCCTGCTGCTGCTGCTGCTGCTGCTGCTGCTGCTGCTGCTGCTGGCGGCACTCCCACTCAGCCTGTGGCTCCGCGTCAGAGGCGCACCATGGGCAGCCTGGGCGGCAGCCCGGCACGCCGTCGCCCACTGCGTGCCCCCCGCCGCGCTCACGCGGCCCTCCAGCCAACGCTGCGGCCGCCGCCGCCGCCTCGCGCGCAGGCGGTGCGGCGGCCATTATCAACTCCTCCGCCGCGGCCTGGCTGGTGTCGATGATGTAGCTCGCAGACCTCAGCTCCTCCTGTGGCAGGTGCCTTGTGCCGCCCGTTGAGGCAGGGTCGTCTTTGCGCGACTGCGCCTCCCGGAGCAGCGCGGCGGACGCTGAGATGCACCGCAAATGGTGGCGCCGAAACGGCCACTCCTCCACAGTGAGCCCCAGCAGATCTGCCAGGCGCGACAGCTGGACGGCGGGCGCGAGCTTCTCTTTGCGCCTGCTGCCGGCTGCGGCATCGCTGTCGTCGCTGTCGCTGCCGCCGCTGCTGTCGCTGTCGCTGTCGCTGCTGCTGCTGTTGCTGTGCCTCCCGCTTTCGCCGCGTGCCAACCTCTTTTGGCGCTCGTGCCTACGTTGCGCCGCACGCGCCTGCCTGACCGCCCTCCTCAGCTGCCGCAGTTTCGCTTGCAGCCGCTCAGCTTGCTGCAGCTCAAGCGCACGCACGCCGGCCTCCTCGGGGTCGCTGCCGGCGGCGCTGCCGCGGGGCGCGAACTCGCGCAGCGCATGCAGCAGGAGCGCGTCCAGCTGCACCGATGCGGCCAGGAGCATCAGGTCCTCGGGCACTCGGCGAAACAGGTCGCCGAGCGGCTCAAAGCCGAGCTCCCTCCCCAAAGGTCCCTGCAGCCCGGCCGCGTTGCGGGCAGCGGCAGCGGCTTCCCCGTGCAGAGCCGCTGCGGGGTGCACACCCTCCGCGATGCCGGTGGTGCCAGCGGCGGCTGCGGACGCTGCAGCGCGGAACCGTAGCAGGGTTGCAGACAAGCGCGCGACCTGCAAAGCAGGCGGGAGGGGAGTGAGCGCGTGAGACTGGGTGGCATGCACGGGTTGTGTGGCCAGCCGGCAGGCATCGGCTCGCAAAGCCATGACGGCGCGCACTTTGCCACTTCCAAGCAGGATGGGGCAGGCAGCAAGCAAGCAAGCAAGCAAGCAAGCAAGCAAGCACATGCACGCAGACACCCAGGCAAACCCGATGACGCACCGCGCTCTCTAACGCGGCGTCAGCCTCCCCCTCCTTTAGCCCTGCCTGCCGCACGCTACGCGCAGGCTGCGCCGCTGCCGCCGGCACCGCCGCCGCCGCCGTCCAGGCCGCCAGCAGGCACGCTTCTGCAGCGGCTTCGACGGCGGCAAGCTGGTGCATCAGGATTGGCGCCTGGAAGCCCAAAAGCTCGTCTGGGGTGCCGTCGCGAGCGTCGCAGCGCCCCAGGTGCCGCAGCACGGCCAGCTGCGCCCGCGCCGTCGCCAACGCGAGCCGCAGCGCAGCCGTCGAGACCGCGGCGGCTGCAGTGGCGCAGGGCGGTGCGCGGCGCGAGCAGGCGTCCAGCAGGCTCTGCGCCCGCATGCCCAGCAGCCGCGACACGGGCGACGCCCCAGGCAAGCGGCCGAGGCCGTGCCCGCCGCCGTCGCCGCCCTCCTCCTCCAGCATCGCCACAGCCGCCGCCCAGCGGGAGCCCGGGCACATCGCGGACGCGTGGATCGCGCTCAGCAGCATCACCAGGCTGCTCCCCGCCGGCGGCGAGAGCTGGAGCCGGACGGCGAGGTGGCCAGCCGCCTGGCCGAGTGCCAGCCAGTGCTCGGCCTTGGAGTTCCGGAAGATGACCTCCTCCAGCAGCTGCCGCCACACAAAGTTAAACACCAAGTCCAGCGCGGCGGCGTGCTCGGGCGTGTCGGGCGGCGGGGGACGGCTGGCAAGGAGGGGCGGGGGTGGGGCGGGATGCGGGGGGGTTTCCAAATGCTCGGGCGGGCAAGCAGCTGCGCATCAGGCCATTGCTGCGGCCTGTCCTGCCAAAAGCGGCGCACCCCACAATGCAGCCCAACCCGATGCAAGCCGCCGCTTCGTTTCACCTGGGGCAGAGCAGGCCGGCCGCAACGTCTGTCACCAGCACCGTCGCCAGGTGGGGCGAGCAGAGCGCCAGCAGCGCGTTGTTCCACTCCTCGTCGCGCCAAAGCTCGAGCCGCGCGTCGCTGTCCATGTTGGTGATCTCGTCCAGCAGCGGCTGCAGCACGTGGGACAGCAGCTGCTGAAGCTCCGGCAGCGCCGCGCCGCCGCCCGGCCGCAGCGCCGCAAAGCCGTGGGGGCCGGCGGCGAGCCGGCGCATGCGCCGGATTATCTCGCCGCACAGCCCGGCCTTGCGGGCCGCCGTCGTCTCTTCCCCAGGCGCTGCAAACGGCCAGAGGCGGCTGTGCGATTCCCGCCCGTAGAGCGCCGCACTGCTGTCGTCGCCCCCCGGCGCGCCGCCGGCGCCCGCCTCTGGCGACGCCTGCTTGGCATACCGCAGCACGCCGCGCCACTCGGCGTCGCGGGACTCGGCGTCTCGATGCGCGATCAGCTCGTTTTGCACCATCCACACGTGCCTCAGCAGGGCTTCGGGGTCGGCCGCGGCTGCAGCAGACGGCGGCGTGCCGCTGCTGCCGCTGCCGGCTGCTGCAGCGCTCGACGGGGCCATGGCCACGGCGCCACGGCCCCTATGAACGCCTCGTCCAAGCCCAGGGCTAGGATCGCCGGCGACGGGGTGGCCAGATCGCGCGGGGGCCAGACTGTGCGAGCCCAGTACGGTATATCGGTTGCTTTTGTTACCAGTCTTGCGATCTGCGTTGTCCGGCAGCGAGTTATTACGCAGGCGCGGGCGCGGCCTTGCGCACCCGCGGCCGGGCGACTGCCCGCCGGACCCACCCCAGCACGGCGGCGAGCACCGCCCACAGCGCGCACAGCACCCATGCAGCCAGGCCCCTGCTGCCTCCGCCTCCGCCTCTGCCACCGGCCTGGACGGCGGCGCCACCGCCTCCGCCGCCGGCCTGGACGGCGGCACCACCGCCACCAGCCGCCGAGGCCCCTCCGTCGGGCTTGGGCTCCGGCGGCGCGCCAAACGCGCCGCGGAACAACTTGGCCGCCGCCGCGCGCTCCTGCTTGAGCGCCTGCCGCGCCACGTGGAGCTCCCGGAGCACCGCCTTGTCCTCTGGGGCGCTGCGGGGCGCGCCGCGGTTTGCAGGTGTGCGGAGGTTGGGCCGGGCACGGCAGTTGCTTCGAGGGTGGGGCAGTCCGGCAACAAGCGTGTGCGCCGCGCGCGTCAAACCCGGCCCCGCATGCGCAGCATGCGGCAAGAGCCCCGGATGGTGCGGCGCGCCACCCACAGTCGGAGCGCCTTTTCCAGGTCGGCGATGGCATCCGTCGTCTGCCCCAGCGCGGCGCGCGCCCGGCCGCGGCGGAACAGCGCCTTGACGTTTTCGGCGTCGCGCAGCAGCACCTTTTTTTTGTTTTTTGGCAAGGCGAGAGTTGCATGCATGGTTAACTTTTTGCAAGACGAGAGTTGCATGCGTGGGAGTGCGGCCGCGCCGCTGCCCGTGCAAGGGCTGCCCTGCACTCAAGCGGCTGAAGAGCACGTGCCTGCCCCGCTCGGACCCCACTCGAGCTCAGCCGCCTGCACAAAGACGCTGGCAGCAGTCCGAGCGCGCCCCACCCCCAAAAACCGGACTGCAGCCCAGCACAAAAGGCTGCCCACCTGGCTGCAGTTGTGTATTGCGGTGTGGAAGTCCCCCTGCTTGATCTGCGCCGCCGCCATGTTGAGGTGCACGGGCACCATCACCGCCGCGGCCTTGTCCAGGTGGGGCCCCTCCAGCTGCAGCAGAAAGTCCTCATCGGTAAACGACAGGGACTGGTGGGGCGGGCGGGCGGGCAGGCGGGCGTTTTGCGCCAGGGGGCGGCGAGCAACGCGGGGCCGGCAGAGCGCGGAGGAGCGGCGGCGCACGCAGCCTGCCGAGGCGCCTACTGGGGCAAAGCGCTGCGGGGCGGGGAGGGGGAGGGGGAGGGGCGGGCTCACCATTGCGTACTTGGCCAGCGCCTCCACCAGCTTGCCCTCGGCAAACAGCTTGTTGCCCTCCAGCCGCCGCCGCTCCGCCGCCTCCAGGCGCTCCTCAAACAGCAGGCCGCGGCGGTCCGACTTCTGCGCGCCGCGGCGGGGGGGGGGGGGCGGGGGGGAAGGGGCGGGGCCGGCTTGGGTGGCGCTCCTTTTTCCCAGATGCGCGGCTGCAACCGGCGCGGTTCATACACGCCCCGGGCCCGCTGCGAGTCCCCCCCACCCCTGCGCACAGCGCCCCCCCAACCCCGCGGCCCCCCCACCTCCTCCGGCGGCTCCCACGCCACCAGGGTCACCACGTACACCAGGGCCGCGTCCGGCGGCACGCTGGGGAAGCTGAAGCTGCCCTGCTTGCCGTAGCCGTAGGCCGGGTCCGTCACGTACACCGCCGCGCGCTCGCCGCGGCGCATCGTCTGCAGCGCCAGCTGCAGCCCCACCTCCCGCAGGCTGGAGCCTGCGGCGGCGGCGGCGGCGGCGGCGGCGGGGGAGGAGGAGGGCGAGGGCGAGGGGGAGGGCGATCAGGAGGCAGAGGCGCGGCGGGGACAGTCAAGGACGGCGGCGACGCGCCGCCTTTAGCGCTGCGGCAGGCGGCGGGCGGGTCCTTGCCAGCGGCGGGGCCCACCTCGGCCTGCGACGAGGACGACGGGCTCGCGCGCGTCAGAGTCTGCGAGGGAGTCGATGAAAAGCTCCCCGCCGTCGGCCAGGTAGCCCACATAGTTCACTGCGGGCGCAACGGGGGGCGTGGGGGCGGGCGCGTGCGTGCGTGTTTTGCGTGCGCTGGGATGGCAGAGCCGCGCTTGGGCGGCGCGCAGGCTGGGCGGGGAGCGCGCCGGCGCTGCGCTTGGCGCGCAGACGCCGCCGGGCCTTGCTTGCGCGCACGCCCACGCCTACGCCATGCAAGCACGCGGCTGAGGGCTGCCGGGGCGGCGCGAGTCCCCCTACGCCGGAAGGCGCACAGCGGACGCTCACCCAGGCAGCGGGCGTGCAGGCACGGCCGCTCGCCGTCCCCCTCGACCAAGACCGTTTTCAGCACGCCGCGATCCTCGGTTACGGCCTCGCAGTCGTCGGGCGGCGTCAGAGGAGGCCGCGGCGGCCCGGCCTCCCCCCCGGCCGCGTCGTCCGCTGCTGCGGCGCCCGCTCCATCCGACGCGGCCGCACCCCCGGCCCCGCCGCTGCTGCCTGGCGCGGCCTGGGCATCGGCTGCGGTCTGAAAAGAGGGAGAGGGCGGCTCCGGGGAATCGCTGAGCTCTTCGATCGCGCAGGAGGGCTCCGCCATGCTGGACGGCCTTCCCGAAGATCACCGGCTACTACAAAGTGGATTCGCGGTGATTGAATGCGGTGAACGGTCAATCCCCAAGTGAGCGAGCCTCGCGCGCACCACCCTGGCAGCTGCGGAGTGCGGGCGGCGTGCGTGCAGCGGCGTGGCGCGCCAAGCCGGCTAGTGCGGTGCGTCGGTGGGTCGCGGCCCGGCGTGTCGGCAACCGATCAGCAAGCTGCAAGCGCCACCCCAAAGAAGCTCCCAGAGCATCTATGTTACATTGGTCGCCCAATACCCATCAAACTATCTGAGCTGGCAGCGCCGCTCTGCCGGACCAAGTGGCAGGGGTGGGCGGCAGGCTGCCATCACTCATCCTGGTTGTGGCTCGAGGCCACCCCTGCAGTTTTATGCAGGTGAAGGGTGCGACA
>BDRX01000062.1:173406-277713 GCA_003203535.1 Raphidocelis subcapitata | reverse complement strand
CCCCCCCCCCCCCCCCCCCCCCCGGCAGGACGTCGCCGAGGCGCTGCGGCGGCTCCCCCCGGAGGTCATCGTCGCCCGCAACCAGCGCCTGAAGCGCGCGATGGACCTGAGCCTGAAGCACGAGAAGCTGCCCAAGGAGCTGCGCGACAGGCAGACGCCGTTTGAACACTACCTGCTGGTGGGGGGGCGGGGTGCAATTTTTTTTGCGACTGGGGCCTTTTGAAAGCCGTGCATCTGTTAACGGTGCGGCGGGCGTGCACAAGCGGCGGCTGTGGCATTGAGGGCTCCCAGCCCCCACCCCAACCCCACCCCAGCCCATGCTGCATCTAGTGAAGACGGAGAGGGCGGAGCGCGCCCAGCTCGGCACCAGCGCGCCCTACCAAAGGACCATCCCATAAATGCTCGCAGCTAAGCGGCACGCCGCGCGGGCCCCCAAGGCCCCCACGCTGCGGCCGTGGGGCCCCGCCCGGCGCCGCGCGGGCCGCCGCGGGCGAGGCCGGCGTTTGCTCCGGCCGCGGGCCCGCGGGGAGCGGCAGCTTGCGGACGGCTGTGGTCTTTTTTTGGAGGGGGGGTGTAGCGACCGGTTAGCGCGCGCACGGCCCCCTTGCGCCGCCCGTCGCGGCGCCTCACCCCCGGCGTGGCGCGCAGGCCCCGCTTATAGTTCCTCCGCGGGCGGCGGCGGCTTGCCCGCGCGCGGCCGCCGCCGCCGCCCCCCCCCCCCCCCTCGGCTTGAGTCGTTCCAGTCACGCACTTGAGGGCCGCGCCCGCGGCAGGCCTGCCGTGGGCTCGGCGATTCGGACGCTGGCCAACACGCGCCGCGCCGCGGGGCAGCTGCGGTCTCGCTTCCTTCGCCGCGAGCGGCGGTGCAAGGTCGGTGTAAGGTCGGGTTACACAAGTGCGGTGGAGAGGCTGGCACTGATCAGGCTTGGGGGGCTTTGGCAGTGCTGTGGCGTGTGTTGCCTTCGGGCCGTGCGCGCAAGCAGTCGCGAGGCAGGCTCCAGCAAGAAGGCACCCTAAAAGATGCGGCCCCATGCATGCGGGCATGCTGTTGTGGGTGCGTGCATCCCTGCGTGCACGTGTCTAGTAAAGAGGCATCAGACACCGGGAGGTCACGCAGGCTATCTCAATCGTGCTCAAGATCATCCAGGGATGTATAAGATTGGCAGGGGGCCTCAAGCCTTAGTGCCCAGGATGCCGCAAAGGCCCCCGCGGGTGTCGGCGACGGCACGGCGCAGACGCAGTGCGCAAATACGCGAATGGGCCAGCGCGCGCGCGGCACGCTGACGTGGCTCTCTCTGGTTGTGCCCCCGGCGGCCGGGGCCGCCCCGCCGCAACGGCGGGGCGGGCCCTCGGCCGCTGCTGTTCCCTGCATTGCATTGCGTCAGTGTTTTTGGGCCCCAAAAAGCCCCTGGGTGGCGGGTTTTTTGAGCGCCCCCCAAGGGAAAAGGAAGTAGGGAAAGGGTGTGTGAGCGCAGTAGCGTGCGTGCGCCTCTATGTGGTTGTGGCGGGCCTACCGCCCGAGGAATGGGGCAGGGGGCCCTTGTGGGGGCCTTGCTGCCCCGCGGGGCCGGCTGAATGGAGCGCCGCCGCGCGCGCGCGCGCGCCGGCGCCGGGCCCGGAGCTGGGTCGGGGCGTGCAGGCGGCGGCGGCGGCGGCGGCGCTCTTTTGATGCCTACGGAGCACTGCTTTTGGCGAAAAAGCAGTGATGGCAAATGCGTGGAACCCGCGCAGCCCCAGGCCACGCTTGGGGCCGGCGGTCGGGGGGCTTTGCGGGAAGGCATGCGCTGAGGGGCCGGCACCGGGGTTTTTTGAGGGCCAGTGCATGCTTTGCTGGGATCAGGGTTCAAGGCCTCGCGCTCTGCCCCTGAGACCTGTCCAGTGCGGTTGCAGAATGGCCCGTGCGAGGTTTTGAACCGCTGTTCAAATATCAGCGCGCGTTTGAAGGCGCGCAGTGATCACTCTCAGGGGTGCGTGCCCCAGCCCGCGTGCTCGCGCGGCAGCGCGGCCTGCTCCTGCGCGGCAGCCTCCCACTGCGCGCCGCCGGCGGCCTGCCGCCAGCCGCCCGCCAGCTGCGGCGCGGCCGCGGCCGCGCCGCCGGAGGCCGCCCGCTGCCCAACCGCCAGCGCCGCGGCCGCCGGGGCGTGCATTTGCGGCAGGGGGGCCGAGGCGGGCGCGCCAAAGGGCTGGCACGCCGGGACCGCCCCCAGGAACACGCTGACGCCCGACGGCATCGAGAAGGGGCTGGCTGCGCCGGGCAGCATAAAGCCCTGCCCTGCGGCCGCGTCGAGGCCGCAGGCGTCGGTGGGGGTCGCATGATCTGTCATCAGCGGGAATATGAAAGGCCTTTGGTCGGCGGGTGGGGTCAGGAGCTGCAGGGATGGGCCGCCGTGAATGAATTGCTGCTGCAGCTGCTGCAGCTGCTGGTGGTGGTGCCACAGCTGAGGGTTCTGCTGCTGCTGCTGCTGCTGCTGCTGCTGCTGCTGCTGCTGCTGCTGCTGCTGCTGCTGCTGCTGCTGCTGCCACAGGTGAGGGTGCAGCGCCTGCTGCTGCAGCTGCAGCGCGGCAAGCTGCTGCTGCGCAGCTGCGGCCGAGGCGGCGCCCGCCGGCGGCGACGCAGACGGCGGCGGCAGAGCCCCGCTGCTGTCGCCCGACCAGCTGGGCCCGAGCGGCTGCTGGGCCTGCAAAGGGCTTTTCGCGGCCAGCAGGATGTGCGTGGGGCTGCCCCTAAGGCTCATGCCGGCGCTGGCAGGCCGCGACAACGGCGAACGGGAGGGGTGGGACCCCCCCGAAGCCGTGGAACCCCCGCTCGGCGACGCCGGCTGCGAGCCGCGCCGCGGCGGCCGCGGCAGCCGCTGGCGCCGCCCGCCGCCGCCGCCGAGCGCGCCCCGCGGCGACGCCCCGCCGGCGTGGCTGCTGGCCGGCGGGGACGGCGCGGCGGGGGGGGCGGGGTCGTCCGGATGGGGGCCGCCGGGCACGGGCTCCATTAGGGAGCGCAGTATGGCCATCGCCATGCTTCCGCCTTCTTCGGGGGCGGGCAGCGAGCGCGCGTGCGCCGCCCAAGAGCGCATGGCGGCGCTGCCTGCGGGTTGGGCGGGGCGGGGTGGGTGGGAGTGGCGCGGATGAAAGGGGTGCCTCACGCCCGGTCACCCGGCAGCCGTGCACCAACCCTGCGGCTGCGGCCGCCGCCGCCGCCACCAACCCCCGCTGCCGCTGCCGTGCGCGCCCTCCCGCCGCCGCCGCCGCCGCCGCCGCCGCCGCCGCAGCTAGCCCCGGCCGCGGCCTGATGAGTCGGCCGACCAACCAACGAGCCCCGCCCCGGCCAGCGATGGGCGCACCTTTGGCTGCCTCGCCTATCTCAAGCAGGCCCGAGCGGCCGTACTGCCCCCCTGGCTCGATCAGCCGCACCACCATCGGGCCGAGGGTGGGCGTCCACGCGAACCGCAGGTGTAGGTTGAGGATCGCCGCGGCCGCCTCCTCCGCCGTCGACAGTTTGACCAGACCGCAGCCCTTGGTCGCGCCGCCGCCCTGGGAGTTCTGCTTTGACCGGAAGCATTTGACCGCCTCGACGGCGCCCCATTTCGAGAAGAAGCGGCGGATGTCGGCTTCAGAAACGCCGCGAGGCGCGCGCGCGAAGAACAGCTGCGCGGGCGCGGGGGGGGGGGGGGGGGGGGGGGGGGGGGGGGGGGGGGGGGGCGAGGTAACCAGGGGTGCGTCAGCGGCACGGCGTAATCGCGGGGGCACTTGACGGCGGGCCGTTGGGGGCTCGGCGGGCCAGGCCTTGGGTGCGGAAGGGGCTGCTGAGTGCGATTTGAGGTTGGGGGGAGCGCTGGGCGCGGCCGGCGCCGGGACATTGAAGGGGCCGAGCCGGCAAAATTAGTGACTTGAGACGCAGGACGGCGCCGCGACGTCATGGCCTTGGCGGGGCCCTGCCCCAAACCTGCATGCTTTTAAAAATGCCCTGCGCACCGTCCTCGTCTCGTCGCCGCATTCGATGGGCTCCCCGCCGTCCCCCATGCCGTGCGGCGCGGCGCCGTGTGAAGGCGCCTCGACGACTGCGCGCGGCTTCCCCGGCCGCAGCGCCAGCGGGCGTACCACTGCCCGTGGAATGGTTGCTTATTTTGTGACTTGATTGTAGTAGTACGCGCCCGCGCGCCCGCCCGTGGTAAGACTGGCGTGGCCCTGCGCCAAGCGCGGGGCCTGACCGCGGCCCAGGCCCTGGAGCGGCAGTTCAGAACGCGTCGAGGCGTGATCCGGAAAGTCCCTTCCGCCGCGCGGCAGGGCTGAAAGCCCGCTGGCGGGGCCTGTCACTGCCGGGCGATGCTGCAAGCCCGTTGCAACATGCTCAATCAGAGCCACAGAGGGTTTCTGATGTATATGTTTGATGTATATGTTTGATCGACGTGGCTACGCGCAGCCGCGGCTCTTGAAATTAGGCCTGGACGGCTTGTTTTCGTACACTCATGATCATCCCCCGGCCGAGCCCGCTCCCCGGCCGCGGTGCGTGCGCGTCCGATCGAACAACCGCATGATGGGTTTGCGATTCGTGCAGCTCATGTGGGGGGTTGGAACTGGCGGCCGCCGCAGTTATCAGTCAGGCGTAGCATACCGTACCATAACCAAAACGCCCCCGCCCCGTGGAACGCAGCCGCTCTGCGCTGCTTTCAACAGGAGTTTTTCACAGCAAGTAACCCAGACCAGGGGCTGCAAACGCCAATCGCCCGCCGGCCCGCCACCCCCGCGTCACCCAGCACCCCTCCGTTGGCCGGCACGTGCCGTTGCCACCGGTACCCCCAGGGCCCGCGGCCACACGTCCCCAAATGGCATAGCCTTAATTTGAGTAATAATTTAATTTTAATTTGAGTAGCGGGCAGGCGTGGCGCGGCGCGGCGCAGCCGTCCGAGGCAGCGGCGGCGGCTGCAGGCGCCGAGTGAGAAAAGCCAAAAATGCTCGAGGTCGCAGAGAGTGCAGCAGAGCCGAATCATTGAGGCGTGTGGTTCACTTTAGACAGCTCGCCCTTCCGCCCCACCGCCGGTGGCGCCGCCTCAAGCGCCAAGGCCCGAGGCGACGCGGCGGTGCCGGGGGAACGCGCGCGCGACCTCCGCGCGCAGCGCCAATATCACATCCAGGATGGCAGGCGGCATGAAGCGCTCCAGCAGCACGCACATCCAGCTGCGGGGGGGGGGGGCGCGGCGGGCGGCGTGTGGCTCAGAGCGGGGCGCGGGCGCGCGCTTCAGAAAAAGGGGTGCACCTGCTCGGCAGGCTGGAGGGCCAGGAAACAGGTGCAAGCGGGGCCGGCAGGCCTGGGCTTGCGTGCGCGCAAGAGCCCAGGCACACCTCTGGGCCGCGCCGCTCCCCCTGCCCCGCCTGAGCGGCCGCTCCCCCGCCAAACCCCTCACCCGTCCTTGGCGCTGTTGGTCCAAAACCCCGGCGCGTGCCGCCGCAGCGCCATCGAAACAAAGCCCGCCGCAAACTCCGCGGCCGACACCGCGCCGGCGCCCTCACGAGCAAACAGGTCCTCCTCCACGTGGGCTGCGCACGGCGCCCAAGGGCCCTGTTCCGGGCGGCGGCAGCGAGGGACGGGTTCAGGGGGTGAGGTGGGAGGCAGCGCGATACGGATGCGAGGAGCCTCCGGCAGCGACGCCAGCGAGTTGCCAGCTGCGGGGGGTTTCTAATTCCGGGCGGCGGCTGTGGAAGCAAAGCTGGCCGCACTCCACAAAAAACCACGCGCACCTTTTTGTTGATTTGGTTGAGCCCGCCGGCCGCCCCAGAGTCTGAGATGTTGGTGCGCACCCAGCCCGGGGCGCAGTACACCACGTCCACGCCGCTGCCAAAGAGCTCGATGCGCAGCGCATCGGTCAGCCCGCGGACGGCGCGCTTTGAGCCACTGTACACGCCTGCAGAGGGGTTTCAATTGGCGGGTGGCGGCCCGCATTTAGCGCTCTTCAGCAGCCGGCAAGCAGCTGCCATCCAGCTCAGGCACGCCAAGTTTTGCGCCACGTCCTTGCATGCACATGCCAAAACGCTGCACGCGCCCCAAAACGCTGCACGCGCCCAACGCACCCGTGAAGGGCAGCGTCACCAGCCCCAGAGCGCTGCCAATGTTGATCACGCGCCCGCTTCCCCGCTCCACCATGCGCGGCACGACGGCCTGCGTTTGGGGCGGGTTGCAAGCTCAGCGCTCCGCCGCCATGCCGCCGCCGCTGTGTGGGCGTGCACGCCAAACCCCTGGGCCGCATGCGCCCTTCACGGCACCCCCCCGCCTCCATGCGGCTGCATGCGAGTTGCATGGTACCGCCTTGCCTTTATGCGGCCGCATGCGCGCTCCCTGGGCCGCCGCATGGCGCATGGCCCCTCACCTGGCACATGGCCATTGTCCCAAAGTAGTTCACGTCGAAAACACGCTTGGCGTCATCAATCGAGTAGTCGCAGACCGGGCCGCGGCCGCCCAGGCCCGCGTTGTTGACCAGCACGTCGATGCGCCCGGCCGCCTGCAGCACCGTCTCGACCGCGGCAAACACCGAGGCGCGGTCCGTCACGTCGAGAGGCAGCAGCGTGCAGCCCAGCTCTGAGAGGCCCGCCATGGAGGCCGGCTTGCGCGCGGTGGCAAACACGTTGCAGCCTCGGCGGGCGAACTCGGCCGCCACGGCGTGGCCCATGCCGCCTGCGGGATGGGGCGAGCGTCAGAGCGCGGCGCAGCGCAGCGTCGGCGGCGGTCTGCGCCTGCAAACGCTGCGTGCGCGCCTCAATCTCGACTTGCCTGCTGTGCAACCGGTGACAAGCACGACTTTGCTCGTCATCTTGAGGGGCCGCGCCTTGATTTCAGACTCAAACCGCCGTCAGAGCGTTGGCCGCGCGTCGCGCGTGGCGGGTGGGCCGTGAGGAAGGCCGAAAGCGAGATGATAGACGATATAATGAGATGTAGAACCGTTTCGAAAGCGGCGGACAGCGAGGCAGCTGGCTTGCGCATCAGTCGGGGCTGCAGCCAGGTGCAGCCGGTGCAGCCAGACGCACGACCAGTTTTGGCGCACTTTTGCTGCACTACCCAGAGGCGGCACCGCTTGGGGCCAGCATCGGGGCGTATGCGCGCACAAAAAACCTGAAGGGCTACGTACAGCTTGCCGCATGGGCTGACCTGCAACCAGGGCCCGGGCGCTGGCGGGCGCGGGCGCCACCTGTTCCCGCCGTCCGCCGCCGTCACTCCCCCGCATGATCGCGCACGCCAGTCCAGCTGCCGGCCCCCTGCCCGCTGCTCAGAATTAGCCGCTCCTGCTTGTGTTCTGGTTCTACATGCATCGCTGTTGCAACACGCGCTGCGCCCTTGTCGAAGCAATAGGCTCGGACCACAGCGCAAAACTGCTACAGCGGCAGCGTGCGCGCCCCGTCGCCGCCGCGCACGGGAGGACGGCCCGTAGCCACCGCGCGCTACTCTAGAACTTGTCTGGCTTCTTAATTTCGGTTTCGCGGCTGCTACGCGCCAGGATGGCGCTCCTGGTGGATTTCACGGTTTTCAATCCAGATGCAGGCTTGCGCGTGGACTGGGAGTGGCACAGGCAGCATTCTATGACGACATGGGAGGTGGGTAGCCGTTTTAGCAGCGATTAGGGGCCCCAGGGCGTCGGGGTGGGGCCAGCGGGGCGGCTGTGGCCGCGGCGATCGCGCGTGCGGCCACGCCAGGGGCTGCGGAGCCGCGGAAGACCGCTCTTGGACGATTTAGGGCGCAGCAGGTGGTGCCGAGGTCGATGGGGCCACGGCGCGCCCAAGCCTGTGAGCGCAGCGACGGCAGCGACGGCGGCCCCGGCCGCCGGCGCTCTGACGCGCTGCGTCGCTCATCGCACGCCTGCGCTGCCCACCTGCGCGCGCAGAAACACGGAGCCAGCAAAGAGAGGATCGAGTTCTGCGACCGGATCCTGCGCAGCAGCGGCATCGCAGACAACAGCGCAGCGCTGCCGGAATGGCTGCAGCCCGACAAAAGTGCTGAGCCCAAGACCGACAGCGTCCACTCGGGCCGCGAGGCCCGCATGGTGCAGGGCCAATGCATCGCCGAGCTGCTGTTCAAGACAGGTGCGTGGGGGGGAGGTTTATGTCCTGCATTGACTTGCTGGCAAATGCTGCCTCGGTGGCACGGGCGTGACATCTCCCATGGGCCATGGCATGACTGGACCAAGCTCCGTGTGCTGACAAGCCGTCCCCTAAAACAGGCATCGAGCCGGAGCAGGTTGACATCCTCGTCACCAACTGCAGCATCTACTGCCCCGTGCCGTCCATGGCGTCGATGCTGGTCAACATGTTTGGGCTGCGCGAGGACGTTGAGGCCTACCATCTGGGCGGCATGGGCTGCTCCATGGGGGTCGTCGGGCTCAACCTCGTGCGGGACCTGCTGGCGGTGCGCAGCCACGGCGCATGCGGCGCGCGCATGGCATGCGCATGCGCATGCATGGGGCGGGCATGCGCGCGCGGGGCGTTGGCGTGCGCATGCAGGGTGAGGGCACGCCTGTGGGCGCTCCTGCAGCCGGCAGAGGCGCTGATGCAGCCCTAGGTGCAGCACACAGCCGGACCCCGCACCCCAACGCATGCCCGCACCCTCAAACTCAACAGGCGCGCCCCAACAGCATCGCCCTGTTTGTCACCAACGAGGTCGTCACCGCGGGGTTCTACCTGGGTGACCGCAAGGAGGCGCTGGTGACGAACGCGCTGTTCCGCATGGGCGGTGCGGCGGCCATCCTGACCAACCGGTGGGTCACGATGCGCTCTTGGACGCGCGCAGGCGCCCCAACTCCAACCGGGGAGCTTTGCTGGGAGCCGCACACGCATGCCCCCTTTCGACCAACAGCTGGCGTCTGCCGCAACACCCCCCTGCCAAAAAAACCCTGCCAAAACCCGCTGCCGGATCAGGCCCTCCTGGCGGCTGCGCGCCAAGTACGCCCTGGCGCACGTCAACCGCGTGCACACGGGGCGCTTCCCGCGCGCATACAGGTGCGCGCCGGCCCGGTGTCAGGTCGGGGCGGGGATTCGGGGCGGCCGTGAACTCCGCGTAGAGGAGCTTTCCGGGGAGTTCAGAGCTTAGGGTTTAAATTTGAACTCTTAATTAGCAAGCCGGGGGCGTGACTTTAGCGGGCCCTCTGCCTGCGCCCAGCGCCTTGCTTCGCCCTGCGTGTGGCACTCTGGGCCTCCTGCGTGAGCTGGCCACGCCTCTGCGCTGGCCCCCTCTGGTTCAGCGCTTGGCGAGCGGTCAGCGTCCAACCCCCAAAACAATAACAAGACGCCCTCACAAGCACCGAACAAACGAAACAAAACGGCAGCTGCCTGAACCTGGAGCCGGATGAGGAGGGCCACAACGGCATCGTGCTGACTAAGGACCTGCCCTCCGAGGCGGCCCTCTGCCTCAATAAGGCGATCGCGCGCGCCGCGCCGCGCGTGATGACGTGGCGGCAGTACGGCGAGGCGGCGGCGCACTTTGCGAGGGACTTTGCCGCAAAGGCCAGGTGAGGCGTTTGACCGCGCGCGTGCGCGTGCTTTTGTCCCCGCGCCGCGACAGGGGCAGCGGTGCACTCGGCCCCAAGGCTGGAGGGCCGCCGATGGCAAGCACGCCGCCGCCGCAGCCCGTAGCGGGGCGCGTCCTGAGCCCCGCGCCGCCCTCCTGAACGCTTACCCTCGACGCGCAGCCGCCGCGAGCGCCCGCCCGCCTACCAGCCGGACTTCACCCAGTGCGCCGACCACTTCCTCATCCACGCCGGTGGGTGGGGGCGGGCCGCGGGATGAGGCTGCACGGGCGGCTGTGGCAGTCGGCGGCCTAGCACGGCCTCCTATTGCAGATGCGATTCAGATGAAACCTGGACGACCTTCAATCGCTATCCCGTTGTGACGACCGTAACCCGAGCCGCCCCCGAGCCAAACCAAACACCCGCCGCTCCCGCCGCGCGCGCGCCGCCCCTTCCCAGGTGGCTACGCGATCCTGCAGGCGATAAAGAAGGGCCTGCGCCTGCCCGCGGAAAAAATGATGCCCGCGTTTGTGACGCTAAGGGACTACGGCAACACCAGCAGCAGCTCGACCTGGTGGGCCGCCGCGCTGACTCACCCCTTTTCCGTGTTTGCACGGGGGCTGGCTGGGCCCCTACTGCATGACCAAAACGCCACCCCCCCCAAGACCCTCAAACCCCGAAATCTCAACCCTCCTACCTGCCAACGCCCCCAACCCCCCAAACCTCCCCAAACCCCCAAACCTCCCCAAACCCCCAAACGCCCCCCCCCAAACCCTGCCCCAGGTACACCCTCGCCTACATCGAGTCCTGCGAGGGCGTCCGCGCCAACCAAAAGATAATGCAGATCGGCGTGGGCGGCGGAATGAAGGCCGGCGTCGCGATCTGGCGCGCGCTGCGCGGCTTCACGGACGCGCACCCCGCGTGGGCGCACCTCGGCGGCCGCCGCCAGGTCGAGGCGCAGCTGCCGCGCCCGATCACGGTGGATTACGAATCGCGGTACGACGCGCGCGCGGCGGTCGAGGCCCAGGAGAAACTGCGGGCGGCGCCGCGGCGGCCCGAGGCGGAGCGCATCAGCTTCGAGCCGGCCAAAGAGCCGCGGCGGCTCAACGTGCGCAGCTGGCGGGACGTGAGCCGCACGGACGCGGGCGACTGGTGGAGGCGGCCGCCGGGGCAGCCGCTGGCGGAGGGAGAGGGAGAGGGGGAGGGAGAGGGCGAGCGCGGCGCGGCCGCGCAGGCCGCTGCGGGGGTGCAGCGCGGCGCGGAGGCGCGGCCGGCGCCCGAGGCGGCCGGTGCGGAGGCCGAGGAGCCTGCGGCCGCGGCCGCGGCCGAGGCGCCCCTGGCTGCGGCCGAGGCGGGGGCGTTTGCCGCCCTCGAGGAGGCCTCGCCCGCCGCCAAGCCCTCCGCGGCGAGGAGCGTGCAGGTGCTGGCCGTCGCCGCTGACGACATGTGAGCGCGCGCGCGGTGGTTCAACCTCGCCCCGCCGCGCGCGCGGCAGGGCGGTCGCGCGCGCGCGTCGCCGGCATTGAGGCGATGCCGCGCGCGCGCCGGCGGCCCTGTCCTCGCCGCCCGGCCGACCGAAAGGGTTTCAATCGCTCAAAACTCCGTGGCCCCCCCCCCCCACAAGGAGCCCCCCCTCCGTGTGCTTTGCTTGCCATACCTTTCAACCAACCCTGCAATGGGCTGCGTGGGCCGCCCCCACATTTCGGCCGACCCGCCGGGGCCTTCGGCTTTGCCCCTGATTGGGGCGGGCCCCTCGCCTGATGCGCGCTCAGCAGCTGAGGCGCCTCGGCCGGCCGCGGGCGGCTCTCGCTACGACCCCCCGCGCCGGCCCTTGCGGCCGCGGCCGCGGCGGGCGCGCCGCTTCAACTGTCACGCCTCTCCCCCGCTTTCAAGAGCCGTCCGACGAGCCAACCTAGGCCTTATAATTCCTGTGGCGCGGGTCTTCTTATCGCTGCGCCTAATCTAATTGGGGGGAGGGTGGGGGGTGTGCGTCGCGCCGCCGCCGCAGGCGGCGGGCCGCCGGCGTCTGGATCATGAGCGTGCCGTACCGCACTGCTGTGTGTCTGCGCCCAGGAATCGCGCCGTACCGTACGGCCAGGTAACTTAACGTTTGATCATTCCGGGCGGCCCCCTTCCCGCAGCGCGCCGCAACGCGGGGTAGCCCAAGTAACAGAGCGCGCTCGCTTGTCGGGCTCTGTCGCGTGCGGCGCCGAACCGAGCGGGAGGCGGGCGGGCGGCGCGCCGGCGCGCGCCGCGGGAGGCCAGCCGGAGGCTGTGCAGCGGAGTGATTGATTTGAAAGCGAGAACAGCAGGCAGCACGCGTTGAACTCAGCAAGCGATGATCACCGCGTAGAGGAGCAGCGGCGCCCCGTCCTGGCATGCTAGGGCGCTTTGGCAGGGGCGCGAGGATGGACGGGCTGCAGCAGGAGGCCGGACCGGCCCCGCCGCGGGCCTGGCACCCCTCGGTGAGCGCGATTGGGAGCGCGCCGTGCCTGCCGCGGCGTCCCTTGCTCCGCTTTCGACCCCATTGCACCGCGAAACGCAAGAAGGGATCACTCAAAACCCGCACGGCCGGCGCTGCCCGCCCGCAGAAGCCTGCCAGCGGCGGCGCTGGCGGCAGCAGCGGCGGCGCGTCGCCGCGCGCGCCCGCTGCGCCCCGCGGCCAGCGTTATTCCGTGGCGTCTTACAACATCCTAGCAGGTGAGGGGCGGGCGTGCTCTATGGCAAGGCTTTTCTGCGATCTGCCGGGGCAGCAGGCGCGCGCAGCGGCGGCGGCGGCGGGGGTGCCGCTGCTCCTGGCCGAGGCGAGCGCTGCACGGCTGGCACGTGGCCATCGCAGTAACACGCGCACATCGCGAACCCACCCCTGAATGCGCAACGCAGACAAGTATGCGATGCAGTATCGACACTTTCTGTATGCCGAGGTGAGCGGCGAGGCCTGGCTGGGCCGGCAGCGGCGAGGCGGGGCGCGACGTGCCCGGGGCAGCACGCGCGTGCGGCGTATCAGCAAGGCAGCCAGCGGGGCTGCAACACGCAAGCTGCCAAGCAGGGGCAGCAGCAGCAGCAGCAGCAGCAGCAGTAGCAGCGGCAGCGGCAGCAGCGGCAGCAGCCTTGCTACATGCACACGCCCGCGCACGCCCGCGCACGCCGACAACTCCTTTCCCCTTCCTCCCCCCCCCCTTCCTTCCCTTCCTTTGCCAGGTGCCCCACTCCCACCTCAGCTGGCACCACCGCTGCCGGGCCATAGTCAGGGAGCTGGCAGAGCTTTCGCCGGACGTGATCTGCCTGCAGGCGCGTGCGTGCGTGATCTCGCTGATCTGAGATCACGACACGTAAACCGATCCGCAGCCGCGCCCGCGCGCTGTTGTGTGCAGCCGCAAGCGAGCCTGGGTCTGCGCGGCCGGCTTTGCAGCGGGGCTTGGGCAGCCGGCGGCCGGCGGCGCCGAGACGATGACGCATTCAATGAGCAGCTGCTGGCCCGTCCTTTTCGATCCCGATGGAAGCGCTTGCAAACGCGGGCCGACGTGAACGCTGTGTTTTCCCCTCCAAACCGCATTGCAGGAGGTGGACCAGTACCACGACCTGAAGAAGGAGCTCGAGCCGCTGGGGTGCGCTTATGTTATGGGGGGGGGGGGCGGTATGGCGTACGTTTTTGGGCGTCCGTCGTATGGCATTTGTTTTGAACCATACCCCACCCCCACCCCACCCCCACCCCACCCCCACCCCACCCCCACCCCACCCCAACCCCAACCTCCAACCTCCCACCCCAACCCCAACCCTACCCCCCACCCCCAACCCCAGCTACGATTCAGCCTTCGTCCAGCGCAGCGGCGGCCGCCGCGACGGCTGCGCCACGTTCTGGCGCGCCCGCCGGCTGCGCGCGACGCACGTGCGGCGGGTGCGGTTCCACGACCTGGACCTTTCGGACAATGTGGCCCTGCTGGTGGCGCTGGCGCCGGCGCGGGGGGGCGGCGGCGGCGGCGGCGGCGGCGGCGGCGGCGGCGGCGGGGAGGCGAGCGGCGGCGGCGGCGGCGGGGAGGCGAGCGGCGGCGGCGCGGAGGCCGCTGGCGGGGAGGCGAGCGGCGGCGGCGGCGGCGGCGGCGATGAGGGGGCGGGCGACGTCGGCCTGTTGGTCGGCAACACCCACGTGCGTTGAGGGGGGGAGGCTGTTTGGTTTGGGGGGGGAGTCGGACGTGGTAGCGGGGGCTTTGCTCGAGGGGGGTGCAGCGGCGTGCGACCCGGCGGCGCGGCGGACGGTGCCAAGTCTTCATACCCCCTCGCCACCGCGCTCGCCCGCCCACGCGCCTTTGATCTGAAGACATTGCCGTCCGACGCGGCGCCCTCATCCCCCCCTTCCCAGATCATATTCGCCCCAGAGCGGGGCGACGTGAAGCTGGGCCAGGTGCGGACCCTGGCGCAGGCCGCGGCAGACATGGCGCGCACGCTGGCGGCGGAGGCCGCCGCCGCGTCGGACGCGGCGCGCGTGCTGGCGGCGGAGCAGGCCGCGGACGCGGTGCAGCAGCAGCAGCAGCAGCAGCAGCAGCAGCAGCAGCAGCAGCAGAAGCAGCAGCAGCAGCAGAAGCAGCAGCAGCAGTGCGCGTCCCAACAGCAGCAGCAGCAGCAGCGGCCGCCGCCGCCGCCGCGCCGCCGCCCCAGCCGCCACGGCGTGATCGTTTGCGGGGACTTCAACGCCCTACCCGGCTCCCCCCTCTACGAATTCGTCCTGAACGGCGAGCTGGACCTTTCGAACGTGAGCCGCCGACAGGTGACGGGCGCGCTGAAGAGCGCGCGCGGGTACAAGGGGTCCCGCCACCGGCGGGCGGGCAGCCTCGGCGGCGGCGGCGGCGGGGGGGCGGTGGGGATCGTCGCGGACGCCTCCGCCACCGGCGCGGCGGCGGCGGCAGCCCAGCAGCAGCGGGAAACGCAGCAGCAGGAGGGGCAGCAGCAGGAGGGGCAGCAACAGCAGCAGCAGCAACAGCAGCAGCAGCAGCAGGAGGGGGGGCAGGTTGTCGCAGAGGCCGCGGCGTCGGCGCTCGCCGCGCTCGAGCTGCGCGACGCGTCCGGCCCTGCGGCAGCGGCAGCGGCTGCGGCCGCCGCCGCGCGGGAGGCGTTCGCGGCCGGCGGCTGCGGCGGCGCCGACACCGCCGCCGACGCGCCCGCGCGGCGGCAGGGCTCCCTCGGCGCCTCCACCGCCGCGCGCGCCGGCGCGCTGCTGAGCCGCATGTCGGGGGCAGCTGCCGCCGCCGCCGGCGCCGTCGTCGGCGCTGCCAGTGCGCTCATGGACAGGGTCGGCCCCGCCGACGGCGGCGGCGGCGGCGGCGCCGTCGCCGGCGCGGCCGCGGAGTGGCTGGTCGGCAGCCCCAGCCCCAGCGGCCGTTGGAGCGAGAAGGAGCTGCGGCGGGCGGGGGGGGCGGAGCTGATCCCGGTGGCGCGCCAGCGGCGGTCGATGGAGCGGCAGCGGGACGAAGGGGCGGCGGCCGCCCCCTCATCCGCCGCGGCCGCGGCGGCTTCGGCGGCGGCGGCGGCCTCGGCGGCGGCCGGCGCGGCGGCCGACGGCCTCGCCTCGGCGGAGGCGGCGGGCGCCGAGGCGCAGCAGCAGGGCGACGCGGCGGCGGCGGCGGCAGCGGCGGCTCGCGGCGGCGCCGCGGGTGGCGATAAGCAGCGTCACCCGTTGGTGATGCGCCACCCCCTGAAGCTTCGCAGCAGCTACCTGGACGTACTGGGTGGGTCGGTCGGCCAGTTGGGAGGGTCGGGTCATTTTAAACGACTGAGTCATAGTTTTGGAAACGGCTGAAGAAGGCCAGCCAATGGCCGCCCAGGCGCTGCGTAAAGGGGCCACCCAGCCATCTGTCCTCGGTTGCACCAGCATCAGCATCAGCATCAGCATCAACACTGAACACCCCCACCCCAAAACCAATCCCCCCCCCCCCCAAAAGGTTGCGAGCCCGAGTTTACCTCGAGCCATCTCAAGTTCCACGACACATGCGACTTCATTTGGTACTCGGAGCAGCTGCTCGGCGCCCCCTCACCTTCCGCCCCGGCGCCCGCGGGCCCCCCTCCCACGGGCCCCGCCTCCTCGTCCGGGGACGATGGCGCCGCCTCGGACGGCGCCGCCGGTGCGCATGCCGCCTCGGACGGCGCCACCGGCGCGCGCGCCGCCTCGGACGCGTCGGCGCGGCTGCGGCCCGTGGCCGTGCTGCTGCCGCCCGACGGGCGCCTGCTGCCGAGGGGGCTGCCGTGTCAGCATTTTGGGAGTGATCACATTTGCCTGCTGAGCGTTTTCGAGCTCTCCTGAGGGTCTCCTTGAGCCGGCGTGGCAATCGGTTTGTGAGCGCCTCCTGTCGACTTGGCCCGCTTGCCGCTGCCGCCGCCCGGCTTTGAGTTTTTTGCCCTCTGTTGGGCTGCGGCGCAGACGTGGCGCGCGCGTGCTGGCGGGGGCGGCAGCAGAGGCTGGGGCCCCTGCCCCGGCCCCCTGCCTGCCCGTTCGCCGGGGGGCGGCCTGTTGGCCCTCTGCTTGCCTCGCCTCTGGCGCGGCTTTGGCGCTTTTGCCCCCACTCTTGCCCGCCCCCTGCATGCGCCCGGCTTATGCCTGATGCGCCTTCCTTCCCCTTTCGAGGCTTTCCCACTAAACTTACTTTGCGTCGTGCTGCGGCCAAAAAACAGCTGAACCCAACAAACAAATCAGTCGTCAGTACACAACACATTGTAAGAATCGTACAGGGTCAAACCACCGAGGGCTTGATATAAATGAGAGGGCCGATCAGCAGGCGCGCGCGCCCGCGCCTCACTCCCCGCCGCCGCCGCCGCCGCCCTTGGCCGCCCGCGCCTCGGCCGCCGCCCGCGCCTCGGCCAGCAGCGCCCCCGCCGCCGCCAGCGCGCCCGGGGGGTCGCGTTTGAACCGCATCAGGTGGCCCTGCAGCGCGGCCATGCTCACGTCGGCGCCGGCGCCGGCGACGGCGGCGGCAAACTCGGCCGCCAGGGCGCGCAGCGCCCGCGCGTCCCCTCCCCCTGGCTTGGCCAGCAGCGGCTGCCGCTCTCCCCCGGCCGCCTCCGCGCCGCCGCCGCCGTCGTCGAACGACTCGAGGGCACCACCCGCCGCCGCCGCCGCGGCCGCCGCCGCCGCCGCCGCCGTCGGCGCCGCCATCGTGGCCGGCCGGTCGGCGTAGAAAGCGAAAAATAGGTCCTCCACCTGCCGCGGCGTCGCGGTGTCGATTTTGCAGCGCACGTCCACGCGGCCGGGGCGGATGAGGGCGGGGTCGAGGCGGTCGAGGTGGTTTGTGGTCATGAAGAGCAGCCGGCCCTGTTTTGGGGGTTTGGGGGGGCGTTGTTTGCTTTTTGGTGGTTTTGTTGTAGGTGGTTTGTGGTCATGAACAGCAGACGGCCCTGCTTGTTTGGGGTAACTTTGGTTCATTTATGTGTTTGCTTTTTTGAGTGTGTTGCAAACAATGATTGCCGAGGAAGGTCTTTGCTGCACCGCTGCTTCGGCAGTCCACAAAACCGCCGACGCAAAAAAAGCGTCCAGGCCAAATCGAGCAACGGTTTGGGCGGCAATCAACAGCCGAACAAAGAAAGGCGCGCAGCCGTCGAAAGCCAACAAACAACCGCTCGCCTCCTGCGCCGCCACTCCGTCGAGCGCGTTGAGCAGCCCGCTGAACGTCAGCCGCCCCCCGCCGCCGCCGCCGGCGCCGCCGCCGCCGGCCGCGGCGGCGGCGCGGCCGTGGGTGAACGCCGCGTCGACGTCTTCCAGCAGCAGCAGCGCCCTCGGGGCTGTTTGCGTTTTTTTTTGTTTTTTTGTTTTCCGTGGTTGTGTTTGCGGTTTTGGGGGGCGTATCTTTTTCTGCGGTTCCCTTTTTAGGCGGCCTAAAACCCTAAATCCTAAACCCACGTCAAACCCAACCCCCAACCCAAAAAAACGCCCACCTGCTTGGTTCAGCAGGCCGCGCAGGATTTCATCACTCATCGCGGGGCTGGAGAGGGTGATTACGTAAATGTCGAGCGACAGGGCGCCAGCGAGGCCGGTGACCTAGTGTCGATTTTTGAATTTCGAATGGAGGGTGGTGGTGGGTTGGATTCGGCTGCGCGAGCGTCGCTGAGCGACAGGGGCGCCAGCAAGGTGCACCTTCCTTCAAAGTTTGAGAGGCGTTTTCGACTTCGAACTTGGAGGTCGAACCCCCAGCAGCTTTGGCTGCCGCCGCAGGGGTCAAACGCCCCCGCCCCTACCACCAAAACCACGAGCCGCCACTGCGGTTCAAAGCCTCTGCCACAAAAAAAAACCGCCCACCCCCCCCCCCCCAAAAAACCGCCCACCAGGGAGGTTTTGCCCGACCCAGGGGGGCCATACAGCAGGTAGCCCCGCCGCCAGGGGATGCCGCGCCTGGCGTACCTGTTTTGGGTTTTTTTGCAGATTTTTTGGGAGGTTTTTTTGGGGGGGAGGGGAGGTTTTATTTACCAGGAGGGGAGGTTTGTTTTTGGGGGGGGGTAAGGTCCTGGAGGGGGGGTGTTTCCGGGAGGGGGAGGTTGTTTTCGGGGCAAGTTTCCTTCTTGGTTGGGAATGGCGCCCAAACCCCCCAAATTCCCCGCAAGCCCGCGCCCCCTCACCAGTCCTCTGCCTCCAAAAATTCCTGGCAGTCGGCCAAAATGGCCTCCGCCTGGCGTTGGGGGTGTTTTTGTGGTGCCGATAGGGGGGCGTTTGATCCGTTCGCTCAAGTATTTGTGTGTGCGGGCAAGGTTGCACGGGTTTTGGCGTCTTCCGTTTTTGCTGGTGCCTCGCATGTGGCGCTTGCGTAGATCCGCGCGTTTGGGCCTGCCGCGGCTGCCGGCCGCACAAAACCCGCAAAACGAGCAAAACCTCAAACCAAGACACCGCAAACAAATAAGAACCCCAAACCGAAGCAGCCGCACCAGCCCTGGGGGCAGCACAAAGGGGCAAACCCTCAAACCAAAAAAAATACAAACATCCAATCAGCACCCCAAACCGAAGCAGCCGCACCTGCCCCGGGGGCAGCACGATCGATGAAAGGGGGCGGACGGGGCGGCTGCCCACCTGCGCCCAGTAGCCGTCCTGTTGGGTTTGTGGTGTGTGGGGGGTGGGTTTTTTTGGGGGGGGGTTCAAGGCCTGAGGAGGTTGGTTTTGTTTGGGGGGCGGGGGTCAGCTGTTTTTGGAGGCGGGTCATTTTTTGGGGGGGGTCAGTTTTTTGGGGGGTTGGCTGGTTAAAAGGGAGGTAATGGTGGAGTCGGGGGTTTAAGGAGGCCCCGGTCACAACGACAAGGACAAAAGGGGGGAAAGGGCGCAAAAAGGGGGCTGAAAAAGGGCGGGGCGCAGTAAACGGCGGCCGCGCCTGGTCCACGCTCCAGACCCCCGTGCGCGCGCGCTGGCTGCACCGGTAGGCCGCCGCCGCCTCCGCCAGCAGCGCCTCCAGGGGGGCGCGCGAGGCGCCCAGGGTCACGATGCTCAGCGTTTCCATCAGCAGCCTGCGGGAGGTTTTATTGTTGCGGTCGGGGGGTTTTATTGTGGCGGGCGGGAGGTTTATCATTTTGGAGGGGCGGCGGCGGTGTTGCAAGGGTGTTCCTGTTTGCGGGTTGGGAGGGGCGGCCGGCCCTCGCACAGCCCCCATTCCGCCCCTCCCCCGCTGCTCCCCTCTTTTAAACCCCCCCCCTCCCCCGCGGCCGCCCACCGCGCGTTTGCCGCTAGCTGGGGGTTGCCGCCCGCCCGCCGCCGCGCGACCGCGAACAGGCGTCCCTGGTGACGCAGCAGGTGCCACCCGGGCGCGGGGAGGTACGTCACCTGGTGACGACGGGGGCGGGTGACGGGAGCGGGTGACGGATGGTGACGGGCGAACATGCTGCCGCCCCTTGCCTGTCTCCCATTCCCACCTTTGGCGCCCCCTCGTCCCCGCCCTGCTGCTGCAGCGACGGCGGCACGCTGGTGCCGAAGGTGGTGCCCAGAGCGGTGTGCACAGAGACGCAGCGCGCCTCCCGGAACCCCTCCTGCTGGGCCAGCCAAAACATGACCCTTTTGGGGGGAAGGGGGGAGGGGACGGGGCCGAATGTGCGGCGATTTTTGGCGCCAGCGAGCTTCCATCAGTTGCGGCGCCCGATGCCTGGTTGCCCTGCGCCTGACACACACACCCGCAAAGGCTCCAAGCTTCCGACCCAACAGCAGCGGCCAACAGCCCCGACTCTTCCAACCCAACAGGCCAGAAAGTCAACCCCACGGCCCCACCAGCGGTAGGCGTCGTCTCGGCTGTCGATTTCCGCTGAAACCAGCACCCTCCGCCGGCAGAGCTCAAGCCCCGCGAGCAGCACCGCCCGCGCCGCCGCGAGCGCCGCGCCCACCGCCATCAGCTGCAGCCCGCCCTTGCGTTCGAAACGGGTTTGAAAGGGGGTTGCGGTGCTTTGGTCAACAGGGTCGGCGGCTGCCAGGTCAACAGGGCGACGCGGCACGACCGGGAGCCGGCGGTTTTGAAAGCCAGTGCCGCGCTGGCATTGCCTCTAAGCATTGCATTCGAAGGGCGGGCCGGCAGTAGGGGGGACTGGTCGTTAGCGGGCCTGGCGCCCCAGGAAGGGGCCCTGCAAACACTGCCGCACAGCAGCGCCGGGGGGGCGCCGCACCTGCGCGAACTGGTTGTTGGTGGCCAGCAGCCGCTCTAGCAGCGCGGCGAATGCGCCGCCCTCGGCATCGCCGCCCGCGCCGGCGGCCGCGGGGGCCGGGGGCGGGGGGAGCTGCGGGCGCGTGTGCAGCGGCGCGGACGCGTCGGCGCGCGCCCAGAAGTGGCGGCCGCCTGCGAGGTAGCAAGCCGGCGTGGCCAGCGCCACCGTTTTGGAGGCCCGCAGCAGCGTTGAACGCAGGGCCATGGTCTTTTCGTGGTGCCCGTGGCATGCGGGTTCCGAAGATCTGCTGCCGCGGCCCAGGTCAGCCACTCGAGCGCGTTCAGACGCCACACATTGCTCTCCTTCCGTCCTTTGGATCCCATGGGCAGGGCGAGGGCAGAGGTCAGCTGCACCCGCGCCGCTGCGGCGGGTGACGACGCTGCGGGTGTGTCCGCCGCCGCCGGCGTTGGTTGGGGCGGCCGCCGCGCTCGTGTGGCGGTTTTTAAAGCCAGGCCCCCCTTTCAGCAGCATGTAGCTGGACATGCACTACCCTCAATACAGGCCTTGTTTACGTCCCGCAATCATCGGCAACAAACCACAGTCGTCAGCCTCCGGCCGCCTCCGGCCCCCCGAGCAGCCGCGCCTCATCCGCCGCCAGCGCCGCCGCCCGCTCGCCGTCGCCCGCCGCCAAATGCAGCCGCCGCGCAGCCGCGTACAGCCGCGCCGCGTCCCCCCGCCGCTTGAGGCAGCCGCTGGCCAGCGCGGCGCGCGCGGCGACGCGGGCCGCCGCCGCCGCGTGCGCGCGCGGCCCGCCCTCCCCCGGGTGCGCGGCGCCGGCCTGCGTTGCGGCGCTCGCCGCCTCTGCCGCCCGCTCTGCTGCGGTGACAAGCCCCGCCTCAGCGCTACCGGCGCCGTCGCCGCCGCCGGCCCCGTCGTCCGTCGTCACATTGCTGCCGCCGCCGTCGCCGCTGCCACTGATCAGCGGCTGCAGCGCGTCCAGCGCCGACCGGCAGTCCCGCAGGCAGTCTGCGTACCGCTCCAGCGGCAGCCAGCACGCCGCGCGGTTCGCCAGCGCGCGCGCCGCCTCGGCGTCGTTGCCGTGAAAGCTGGAGAGGTCCAGCAGCGCGCCAAAGGCCTCCGCCGCCCCCAAAAAGTCGCGCGCCCCGAAGCGCGCCTCGGCGCGCACCCGCAGGGCGGCGGCGCGCCGCGCGTCCCGGCCGCCCGCGCCGCCCGCCCCCTCGTCCGCCCCCTCGCCCGCCGCCGCGCCGGCTCCTTCGTCTGCCGCCTCTGCGGCCGCCGCGCGAACCTCTGCCAAGTCAGCCTCTAGCCGCTCGTTGCCGGCGTCGTACCTTTTTGGCAAAGGGGGGCCCGGCTCGCGGTCAGGTCCATGCTGTTGGGGCGCACAGCCGCGGGCAGCTGCGGCGCGGAACCCTCCACCAGGCCGCGCGCGCGCGCCGAATGAGCCGAGCACCCCAGGCGCAGGCCTAGGCCAGCCCCTGCGCTGCGTGAAACCGCCCCGCGGCACCCACCTCAGCGCCTCGGCCAGATCTGCCTCTGCCGCCGGAAGGTCCCGCAGCGCCGCCGCCGCGGCCGCGCGCCGCGCCAGCAGCTTGACCAGCAGCCGCCGCAGCGCCTCGCCCTCCGGCACCGCCGCCCCTCCGGCCGCCTCTGCCTCTGCCGCCGCCGGCCCCGCCGCCGCTGCAGGCGCTCCCTGCTGCCCGCCGGCCTCGCCCCTGGCGCCTGGCGCCGCCGCCGCACCCGCCGCGTCTGTGCCTGCCGTGTGCGCGGCCGCCGCGAGCGCGCCCGCCTCCTCCAACCGCGCCATCCGCGCCCTCACCAGCTCGAGCGCCGCGCCGCAGTCCGCCGCCGCGGCGGGCGCGGCGCCCAGCTTGAGGTGGCAGGCGGCGCGGTTTGCGAGGAGCGGCGCGAGGTCTGGGGGGTCGAGCTGCAGCGCGCGCGAGTAGGCCTGGACCGCTCCGGCGTAGTTGCCCTGGGCCGAGTGGCGGGCGTTTTGTTTTGTCCGCTTGGCTTCTCTCATAGCAAATGCTGGAAACCTTGGGCCTTTGGCGCCGCCCGAAAACTCAGGGCGCGCGCGCCCGCACAGTACCGTAGTCTGCAACCCAACTTGTGCGCGCCACGCCGCGCCGCGCCGCGCCACGCCGCCCCCCCCCCACCTGCTTGAACAGCGCGTCGCCCTTGTCCTTCAAAAACGCCGGCTGCCGGTCCGCCAGCTCAGCAGAGTCCCCGGCCCCGCCGCCGCCGCCGCCGCCGCCCCCGCCGCGCCGCCGCAGGCGCAGCTGCTCCTCGCGCGCCTCGCGGGCGGGCAGGTGCGGCGTTTCGAGAGGCGTGAAGGTCACCTGGTTTGGGGGGTTCCGCGGGCGTTTGGGGGGCCGGACGGAGCAAAGCGTGGTGCGTGGGGGTGCTGGAACGGCGGTGTTTGGGTTTGGGTGGGTTGTTGCATCGGGCTGCAGGGCGGCTACATTTTCAGTGTGTCAAGCAAGTCCCCAAACAAATGTAAAGTGGGTGATTGGACCAGGCTGGACGCCAGCGGTACCTTGACAGGCGCCAACGCCCTCCGCCGCGGCGCTGGCACTGGCGCCGTTGCATCCTCGGCGCCGCCGCTGTCGGGCCCGGCGCCCCAGCAGTCCGCGCCTTTGGCGGCCTCCGAGGTGCCGCTTTGCGGCTCGCCGCCCTCCCCGCCGCCGGCTGTGCTTGCCCCAGGTGCTGCCCGGCCGTCGCCTTCGCTCTCGCTGCTGCTGCCGCCGCCGTCTTCCCCGCTGCTGCCGCCCGGCGCCGCCGCGTCCGCGCCCCCTCTCTGCTGCCTGCCGCGGCTGGGCCACCAACCCCTTCCATGATAGTCAGGGTGGTCCGGGGCGGGCAGTGCTGCCCCCTCGGGACCGTCGACGCCCGCCGCCGCAGAAGCCCCGGCCGCCGCCCCGTCCGATTCGGCGCCTGCTGCCTCCTGCCCCTCCTCCCCGTCCCCCTCTTCATAATCTGACTCATCGCCGCCGCAGTCGGCGGCCTCTGCGCCGCTCGCGTCTCGGCCGGCGGCTGCAGCCGCGGCCGGCACCCCCCCGCTGCCGGCGGGGAGGCGCGACTGCCACTGCTGCAGGCCCCGCCGCTCGTCCGAAAGCTCCTGCCGGCGCCGCGCCTCGACGGCGTCGTGCCGCTCCCGGTCCAGCGCGATGCGGCGCTCCGTGGCGTCCCTGTTTGTTGCCGGAGGTGGGAGGCGGCACGGGGGCCGGGTGTTGCGACTGCATGGGCTTGCATGGGCTTGCATGGGCCTTGCATGGGCCTTGCATGGGGTTTGTGCGTCTGCATGACAAGGCGCGTGGAGCCCTGCAACCGCGTGCATGCGGCCTCAGCAGCACGGATGCTCCCCCCCACAAACCGGTGACGCGCACCGCTCCTCCTGCTGCCTGCGCTTCGCTGCAAGCTCCGCCGCAGCGGCGGCAGCCTCCTGCGCGCGGCGCAGCGACGCCTCGCGCCGCGCCTTGAGCTCGGCCTTGTCGCCGGTGGCCGTCAGCTGGCCCCAAAGCCCGGGCGTTGCCTGTGGGGTGGCGCGGGGAGGCGGCGGCCCGCGTCGCAGCCAGAGGCACCCAGCCGGACTGGGCGCGCGCCGACCGCCGCCGCACGGCGCGCAGCCGCGCTCAGAGCGCCGGCCCGCTTGCTCCCGGCCGCACCTTGCGCAGCGTGAGCGTCAGCGCCGCGCCCTGCACGGTCGCGCGGCTGGCGGCGGGGTCCACCTCGCCGCGCAGGTCGAGGAGCAGCAGGTAGGGCGCCGCGCTGACCTTGACGACCGCATCGCCGCAGACCAGCTGCGTCTGGTCCTTGATCGCGACGCCCTGCACGCGCACCACCACGGCGTCGTCGCTCTCGGACCAGGTATAGCGCGGCGCGAGCGGCATAAGGCCGACTCCCGCCCCGAGTGATCAAGGCCTCGCGGGCTCGATCGAGGCTATTGGATCGCTTTTTTGATGCGCAGATAACTGATGAGTCTCAGGAAGAAACGACGCGCAGGCCGCTGGGTGGCAGCTGGGAAGCAGCCGCCACCGCAGGCGGTCAAACGCGAGCCCGACACCGGCCACCCCTGGGCCCCGGCCCCCACTCCGCCCGACCGCACCCCGTCGTCACGCTGCGGCGATCCACACGCATTTACACGTTTGCAGGCGAAAATTGCCTCCATATTTACTGCATCCAGGCGCCCATGCCTTCGTGCCGTTTCAGTGCAGCGCGGCGGAACCCCAGCTGCGCCCCGCCGCAGCGAATGCAGGCGCTGGCTGTGGGGGGCCGCATCTCTCTAATTCGCCCCCCGCTGCCCCTGCTGCAACCTAAGAGATAGTGGCCGGGTTTCGCACCGCCCGCCGCAGTGCCGAGCTAACGCGCAGCCGATGCACCCCCGATGCACGCGCCGCGCCCGTCAGGCGGCGCCGCCCGCCGCGCCGCCCCCCGCGGCATCGCCCGGCGCCGCCGCGCCCCCGCCGGAGGCGAGCGCGGCCAGCACCGACGCGCCCGGCGCCGCGCCGGCGCTGCCGCCGCTGCTGCCGCCGCCGCCGGCGATGTCGGCAAAGGCGCCGGCGCCGACGCGGCCGAGGTGCGTTGGGCTGACGCCAGCTGGCGCGCACTCGTCGGCCTCCAACTTGGAGAGGTCAAACACCTGGGGGGGAAGGGAGTTGGTGGGGAGGGTCGGGAGAGGTTTGAGGGCGGCGCAGGCTGGCTGAAGGGCCGGTCGAGGGCTGGGCAAAACGAGCGCGCGGCGCGAGCAGCCAAACCCGCGAATGCAGGGCGACCCCCCCGCCCGCCCGCTCGCCTGCCGTATCGCGCCGCTGCTGTGCAGCCACTCCCGGAAGTAGGCCTGCACCGCGCCCTGCAGCTGGTGGCGCCGCGCCTCGTCGAGCACCGCGCCCTTGATGCGGCCCCGCAGCGCGTCGACCACCTCAAACTTGGCGGCCATGGCGCGCGCGTACGCGGGCGGCAGCGCAAACGCCCACGCTCCCGCGCCCGTGCCCGCGCCCGCGGGCGAGGACGCGCCTGCTGCCGCGTCGCGCTGCTGCTGCGGCGCTGCGGCGGCGGCGGCGGCGTCCGGCGCCGGGGCGTCCGGCGCCGAGGCGGCGCCGCCGCCGCCGGCGCTGCTGAACGCGCCCATCGCCCAGTGGCTGGCCGCGCCGCTGCCCGCCGCCGCGGCGCCGCCGGCCAGGGGGCCGGGGCCGCCTTTGAATGGGACCACCACGGGAAGGAACTCCTCAGGCGCCATCAGCAGCACAGGCCGGGTGTTCCCGGGCCCCTCCCGCGCGTCGCGCCCGCCCGCCGCGCCCCCGCCGCTGCCGTGCTGTTGCGCCGCCGCGAGCGGGCTGCCCGGCACGGCCGCGCCGCCGGCCGAGCCAGGGGCCGCGGCAGCGGCCACCGCCGCGGCAGCGGGCGCGCCGCCGAGGCGGCGCGCGCCGCCCTCGCGGCCGCAGCAGAGCAGGGGCTGGTCCCAAAGGCTCGCGCCGCCAAAGGGCAGCCCCGCGGCGCGCATGTGGTCCGGGAGCGCCTCGTAGCGGGTGTTGAACGGCCCCAGCGTGATGAACCGGCAGTCGCCAAGCAGCGCCGGCGGCCGCGGCGTGCCGAGGCAGAGCGTGCAGCTGTGGCAGCTGACGGCGGTCACCTGCGCCGCCGCGGCGGTGAGCGTGACGCGCTCGCAGTTCTCCAGGCGGAGCAGCGTGCCCACGGCGCAGGCGACGATGGTGCAGTCGCTGCAGCCCGAGATCAGCACGCGCCTTTGGCGTGATTGGGGACAGGGGTGCGGCGGGGGGGTGCGGGGGAGCGGTGAGCTGGTGGGCGGCGATGCGGAGGGTGTGTTTGCAGGCGCGGCCTTCAATCGGGCCCCAACCCCCAGGCGAAAGGCGGAGCCCTCCCTGAGGCGCCAAGCCAGTTGCAACAACAGCCCTTCGCTGACCGCGCGTCCAGCCGCTGCGCGTGCGCAAACGGGCGCACCTCAGCGGCGCCAGCGCGTAGATGTGGCAGTCGGCGCAGTCCTGAATGATCAGCTCCCGCTGGGGCCCCAGATCACTCTCGCCGCGCACGACCGTGCCCCTGTACACGCCCCGCACCCTCCGCTCGTCCACGTGCCCCGGCGACGCGCCCACCACGCCGCGCGCGGCGACGGGGTGCGTGTTGATGCGCATTGCGGGGTGCGGCGACGAGGGGCCGAGGCTCAGCGGGCTGAGCAGCGGGTGCGGGCCGAGGCCGTTGGCGCCGAGCAGCGGCGACGCGCTCGGCGAGCGCGGGCCGGGGCCCGCGACCGGCGACGGCGGCGCGGGCTGCTGCTGCTGCTGCTGCTGCTGCTGCTGCTGGGCGGGCACGCTGGCCGCGCCGTCGGCGGCAGTGCCGATCTCAGACACCGGCACCATGCCAGGAGGCACCTGCCCCGCAACCGCGGGCCCGCCCCCGCCGCCGCCATTCAGCAGCGCGAGTACCGGCAGCTGCTGCCCCTGCCCCGCGTGCTGCTGCTGCTCGCCGGGCGCGGCGCCGAACGCGCCGCCGCCGCTGCTCGCGCTCCCGCCCGGTGTCGGCGGCGGCACCACTGCGGCGCTGTGCAGGCTGGTGCTGAGCCAGCTGTACACGTCCTCGTAAGAAACCGCCGACAGGCCGCTGCCAAACTGCGGCAGGCACGCCGAAAGGCCACCGCCGCCACCACTGCCGCCGGCCTCGCCGCCACCCAGCGGTGCGCCGCCCAGCGAGCTCGCGGCGCCCGCGCTGCTCGTGCCGCTGGCCGTGGCGGCGACGCCGGAGGCCGGGCGCAGGAGGAAAGCAAGGCGGTCCACCTCTCGCGAGGACACCAGCATGGCCGGCATCGAGCACGCGCGCCCGCCGGCGCCGCCGCTGCTCTCCGCTGCACCGCCCCCCGCGCCGCCGCCGCCGCCGCCCTCCGCGCCGCTGCCGCTCCCGCTGCCGCTGACACTGCCGCCGCCGCCGCCGCCGCCGCCGCCGCCGTCCGTGCCGTCCACCGCCATGCCGGCGGGCTGCTGCCCCCCGTCCGCCGCCGCCGCGGCCGCCGGCTCGCTGCTGCTGGGGCGGCGCTGCTGCTGCTGCTGCTGGGCGTGCGGCGGGGGCTCGTCCAGGGCCAGGTCCAGAAGCGTCCGCTGGTGCTTGTGGAGGTAGTCTGAAAAGCCCCGCGCAAAGGCCTCGTGCTGCCGTTGGCGCTGCTGCACCTGCGCCTTGATCAGCGAGCGGGTCGTCGCGCCCGCGCCCGCGCCGGCGACGGGGGAGCCTGCGGGGGAGGGGGCGGCGGCAGGCGGGGGAAGGGATCGCTTGCTGCGCCGCTCTTCGCGCATCGGATGCGCTGGTGACGCAAGCCGGCGCGGGAGCAAGCAGCGCACACAGCAAACGCAGCGAGCGGCACGGCACGTGGCGCACCTGGGCTGGCGGCGCGCGCCGCGCGCGCCTCCGCGTCCGGCCAGTGGTCCTGCGTCTCTGGCTTGTGCGCGTCGCGCCCATACATCTGGGCCAGCAGGAACAGCAGCAGCGCGTGCATGCTGACCGGCCCGCCGGGCGCGGGGCCGGCGGCCTCGGGGGGGCTCACGGCGGCGAGCGTCGCGAGCAGCAGCTCGCAGTGCGGAGGGGACGCCTGGAGCACCTCCGCCACGGCGCTGGGGGTGAGCACGGCTGCGCGGTAACGGGCGCGGCGGGGGCGCGGTGAGGCGGGCGACGCGCGCGCGTGTGCGTTGCGCGTGGGTGCGGCTGCCGCTGCCGGTACGCGCGCAGCGGGACTGCGGGAGCGGCGTGCCGCGCGACGCCCCCCAGCTGAGCTCGCCGCAGCCCGCCTGGGGATCCGCGATCGCGGATTGGACCCGCCCCTGCATGCAAACCCTCTCACGTTCGCCATCCGCGTCCGCCACCGCCTTGGCTGCGAGCGCCTTGTGGAGGGCGAGCAGGCTGCTGGGCGACTCCCCCAGCTGCGGGCTGAGCAGAGCGATCGGCAGGATGCCAAAGTTGATCACGTCCTCCCGCGGGGCGACCGGCACCACGGCCATGGCTGCTCAGCGGGGGCGGCCGCAGCAGCAGGGGCCGCTGAGCCGCGTCGCCCGCCCGCGCCGAGCCACCGGCCTAGCAAAAGTAGGGCGAGAGGTCCGCCTATCCAATCAGGTGTACATGCCGGCTTGGCGAGCGAGCCACGAGCGAGCGCCTATTGATCTGGCCCGACGCGCCTATTTGGGCGGGGCTCAGCTACGACGCACTCGGTTAAATGAACCGAGCCCTGTGGGGGGGCCGTGCCAATGGGGTGGCAACCCCGCGCGCGGCCCTGCACCTGCCGCGCCGCCGGCGCGCCGCTGCTCGCCCGTGCAATGGCCCCCGACCGGGGCAGGCCGCCGTCGCGGCGGGGGCTGGTGGCGACCGCGAAAAGGGCGCCCTGCGGCGTTCCACTTGGAAGGGGGGGTCTGCTACCCTTTGCTGCGGCAGGTTGGGTGCGCCTGCACCCGCGGCCGGACTGTGCAGCCCGGCGCCCCCCCCCCCCCCAAACGCTGGGTCCCACGGCGCCAAGGGCCCCCTCCCCGTGCAGAAACGGATATTTACTTTGGCAGCAGTCTCAAAACTGGCACCGGGCATGCGCGCAAGCGCGTGGAAGCGCGCGCCGCGCGCGCGCCGGGCGCTAACAGATTAGGCACCCCTCCCTCGCCCGGCATCGGGCATGGCAGTTTTTTTGTGGCATGGTGTTTGTTGCGTGGGAGGTGGCGTCAAGCTGGCAACGGGCCGCGGCCGGCGCGTGCGGCGGGCCGGGCTGTTGGATTGGGTTTGCTAGGGTTTGGGCGGCGGCGGTTGGCCGCCCGCTTGTCACTCCGCGCCCGTCACTCGATGACGCAATCGATCACCAAAATGCGGCGCTCGACCGTGAAGCGGCCGCCGAACTTTGATGACATGTCGGTCCGCAGCCGGTCGCCTGCGGGGTGGGAGGGGGGCGAGGGAAAGTGGGGGCGAGGGGGCGGTGCGTCCATTCATTGAGCTGCAACAGCGGGAGCCACCAGCGGGGGTGCTGGTGCGCCCAATCCCCATTCCACTGCCCAAATGCACGCGGCGAGGACGCATCTTTGGCCGCTGCGCCGGTGTGCACCAGCCGGCCACCTTTGCTGTCGAATCGGGCCCGCGGAACAACGGCGGCAGCGCCCCAGCGCCGCAAGGCCCAAACGCGGAAGGTCTTTAGGGCCCCAAATGTGGGCCGCACCTTCGCTGTCGAAGTACTGCTGCAGATGGAACCTCGACAGCGCGCGGTACCGGGCCACGAGCAGCGTCTTGCTCGCGTCGTTGCCGCTCTCGGCCTCGGCGATGCACAGCGTGGCGCGGTCGAACAGCGCGCCCTCCTCGAGGCACACGATCTGGTGGAAGGCGAGGGGGCGGCGGGCCGTGCAGATGGGCGGTGCGGCCAAACTTGGGCGGCGAGCAGCGTGCCGGGCGCGGCCGAGCCGAGGCGCGCGCATGGCGCCACGCATGCACGTATGCATGCATGCGCATGCCGCCACCGCTGCCGCAGCAGCAGCCGCCGGTCTGCGCAAAGCCAAGCTGGGGCGTCTCCTCCATGCTCACCTCCCGCATGTGGCCGCGGAGGTACTGCATGAACTCGCGGCTGATTGCGGTGTCGACCGAAAAGTTGCACTCGTACACGACGCGCCGGTCCGCGCCGGCCTGGCCCGCCTGGATCATTTTGATCTCGAACGACGACCGCGTCTCGGTCGTGAGCGCGGGGTTGGCCGCCATGCCGCCCTGCCGCCGCGTCTGGGCCTCCTGCCGCCGCTGCTTTTGCTGCTTGCGCGCGCGCAGCGGCGTGCACGCGCTTGCCGGCGCTGCGACGCGGGTGCGTGTGCGGCGCTGGCGCGCTGCCGGGCGGGTGACGCGCGGCCTGGGCGCGTCCAACGATGCGCTATAGCACGCCCGCCAATCACGGGCGGCAATGGCGAGGGCTGCGCCGCGGGATTGGTGGGCGCGGGCCTTTGTGCCGAGCTTCCCTGGCCCTCCCGCGTGCGCCGGTGCCAATCACAGCCAATTGGATCGCCTTTGGCAAAGGGATTGTCAATAGGAGCGCTGCTGCGGCGAGGGGGCGGGAGCTGCGTGCTCGCTGCTCTTTGGGGCTTGTCTGCCGCCTGCCGCGGTCGCACTCGTCTTTTGCAATCTGCACACGATGAGACTGACCACGCGCGATCGCCTGAACCGGGCGCGCCGTCGATTGCAGCACCGGCGGCACAACAGGCTGCGGTGCGCGGCTGCGCACTTGCAAGCGCGCCGAGGCGCTCGCAGCCCTCGGCAAGCACAGGCGGCCTGAGACGGCGGTGGCAATTGGGCAGCGGGGCCGCTGCGGCGATTACAGGAGGACATCAGGAGGGACACGCGCCGTCGGTTGGCCCTTGTGCAGGGGCAGCCTGGGCCCTTTGGCAGGACTTGCAGGACAGCCTTATCGGAGGCGCCCCCAACTACGGAAGCTAGCAGGCATAGATAACAAGCCATTAGTGGCAGCGCTTGGTTTGTGGAGTCGAAGACCATTGGGCCCGCCCGTCCAATTGACGGCGTTATCAATCACCCCCGCCGCCGCCGCATCAGTACTAGCCGGTCGCCCGCCAGCACGCGCGCGGCGACGGTGCCGGCCATCAGCTCAAACCACATCTCCCTGGGTGGTGGGGTGGGGCGGTTTGGGTGGGGCGGTGGGGTGGGGCGGCCTGGGGCGGGGCGGTCTGGGGTGGGGCTTTTTGGGGTGGGGAGGGGCGGTTTGGCGGAAACTGGAGGGGCGGTTTGGCGGAAACCGCCGCACGCACACCGCCCAGCAACACGCCCCCTCCGCCCAACCCACACACACACCCCAAAAGCCCGCCCACCGCGGCGCCTCTGTGAACGGCGCCTCCTCAAACCCCGCGCGCTCGTAAAACGCCCGCCGCCGGCCGATCGTAGTAAGCACGACCGCCTCCCCCGCCGCCGCCGGCCCCTCGCACAGCCGCCGCACGAGCGCGGCGCCGGCGCCGCGGCCGCGGTGGGGCGGGGCGACCACGATGGAGCGTAGCTCGGAGACGCCCGGCGCCAGCGGGAAGACCTGCAGGGACCCGGGCAGCAGCTCAAAGGTGCGCAGCGCGGTCCTGTGCGCGTTTGCAGGCCAAGCGCAGCATGTTCCGCCACCCTTGATACCCCCAGCACCGCGCGGCCTTTCAAACTTTGGTGCGATGCATGCCGCGGGGTGACGTGGCAACCCAGACCTGGCCCATGCCGACAAACTCGCCGCGCGCCGCGGTGGCCGCTATGAGGAGGCGGCTCTGGTCCAGGCCGAGGGGGTTCATCCTGCGGGGGGTGGGGCGGGGGCCGGTTTGGGGCAGGGCCCTCTCGGGGGTGGGTTTGGGGATAGGGGCGGGGCTTGGGGGGCGGGCCAGGCAGCTGCAGGCCTGGGGGAGGCGCCCGGTGGCGGCGCGGCACGCCGCGTGCGTGCGCATGCTGTGCGCGTGCGCATGCCGTGTGTGTGCGCTGCCCCTCCGCTGCAATTGGAGCCCCCAGCCGCTGGCGCTCGCCTTTCCTCCAGCACTAGCCGGCGGCACCTGGCGGGCGGTGGGTCAGGCGCGGGGCGCGGCGGTCAAACTGCGCCGCGCGCGAGTGAGAGAAGCGGCCGCCTGCAGCCGGTCGGAGGCAACGGTTTTTGCTGCGCCGTCCCAAGCGCAGACGTCCCAAGCAGGCCACTACAGCGCCATTCCGGCCAGGAAAGCTCACATTTCCATGTCCTCTGCTGTGGCCTGCCGGAAAACGAGCTCGGGGGCGGCGGTCGCCGCGCCGGCGCCGGCGGCGCGGCAGCGGCAGCGGCAGCGGAGCCGCCCCGCCGCACCGCTGGCGCCGCTGGCAGTTGACGAGAGCACCCGCGGCGCTGCGGGTGCTGAGAGGTGCATATGTGCACGCGCTTGGCGCGCGTGCGGGGCTGGCAGCTGCTGCGTGGCGGCCAGCATTGGGGCGGGGCGGAGATCGCTTCAAAGACTCCGAGACCGCAGAGCGGTGGGAACGTCCTTTTGAGGGGCGGTATGGTCGCAGAGAGAAATAGACCGATTGTGACGCGGCCAGTGTTCCGATGGAGCCGTCGGAGCGCCGCAAAACCGCTGCGCGGCGCGCGAATCGGCTGTCCGCCGCCCTGCTGCTGCGCGAGTCAAGGCATAACTCCCCCCTTGTGCAGCCGTCCACCGGATGGCAACCTTGCGTTACAAGAAAATCACGGCTGCTTGCCCCAGGCGACCGAGTGCGCCGGTCAACGACGGGTCAAGGCGAGAACAAACTGCAGCGCAGAAAACGGATCACCGGAAAACAGATCGCCGGGCTTTGACGCCGCAGGCAGGAAACCCCCCGCCGCCGCTCAGACCGTCGTGTAGCCGCCGTCCGAGGTGACCACCGCGCCGTTGATGGAGCTGGCATCGTCGGAAGCCAGGTTTAGTATAACAGCCGCCTGCTCCGCCGCGTCCGCGATGCGCGTGTTGACGCCCTTTTGGCCGCCCACAAACGCCTGCCAGGCGCAGTGCGCGCGCGCGCGAGCGCGGTGAGCGGGTGCGGGTGCATGGGTGTGGGTGTGGGTGTTGGGTGCAGCGCGGTGGCCGGGAGGGCTGCATGCATGGCGGGCAGGTGGGGAGGCGGCCGATTTTCGACTGCCGCTGGCGGCGCCAAAAGGGCTGCGGAACCGCGCTGCAGAGGTGCAGCCCCCCCCCGACAGCCGCAGTTCAAACGCGACGGGTTGCAGCCCCTGAAAAACGACCTTCACTTGTCAGCAATTGCCCAGCCACCTGGACGTTTATCGGCTCTCCCAGCTTGATGCTGGGGCACTGCCCCGCGCCGCCGACGCCGCCGTTGACCACCTACAGCGCCCCGCCGCCGCCGCCGCCGCCGGGCGCCTGCCGCCAGCATTGGAAGGGGTACAAATTGCCGTAGTCGCCGTTGCCTTTGGCAATGTCCCTGCGTCGGCGGTTTTTTTGGCGTTTGTTTGGCGGTTTTTTGGCGGTTCGGGACGCGGGGGTTTCAGTCTTGATGAGTTTGAACTTGGAGGGTTTCAAGACTCACGAGCGAAGCAAGGCTCCCGGCGGTCCTGCCCACGAACTGCCCGCAAGGACGCCAAGAAAGGCTCCCTTGATTTATTACTCCCAAAACTTGGAGCCGCAGCGCACAAAACACACCCCAAACGGCCAGCTGCCATTGGGCATCACCGCCGCCCTCTGCGCCGCCGCAGCCGCCCGCAAACAGGCCCGCGGCCGCCACCACCGCCGGGCTCCAAAGCCCACCGCCGCCGTCGTCACCGCCGCCCAGTCCAAAGCCGAATGACTGGGCCGCCTGCGCCCCTGCCGCCTCTGGAAGCGGCAGCGGGGCTGACACCCCCACATGCAGCGCCGCGGGCAGCGACTGGCAGCGCTGCTGCTGCACCCGCGTCCAACCGCCCTCCCGCTGACCCGTCAGAGGGCCTGAAACGCGTCGGCCCCGGCGAGACGCAGTTGACCCGCACTGACAGCGCGCCGTCGCCGCCGAAAACGCCCTCCACAGGCGGCCGGTACTCCGCAGCCACTGGTTTTGGTTTTTTCGGGGGGTTTGAGTTCCGGAGTTTGTTTGCGGCACTTTTCCGTCTGTTTGCTTGCAGGTTGTGTTTGCTTGCTTGGGGGCCGCTCTCAAAGCGCCGAGCTGCAAGCCAAAGCACAGCCCACGAAAGCAGCAGCAGAGCGCAGCCAAAGCCACCCCGCGCGCCCCGCGAGGGCCCCACCGCTCCTGCACAGCGAATTCACTGCCGCCTTTGACGCCGCGTAGATCGCGGCCAGTGTTCCGATGGAGCCGTCGGAGCGCCGCAAAACCGCTGCGCGGCGCGCGAATCGGCTGTCCGCCGCCCTGCTGCTGCGCGAGTCAAGGCATAACTCCCCCCTTGTGCAGCCGTCTGCTAAACCCCGCAAAGCCTTGCAGAAATTATTACTCAGCATTGCGGCTGCTTGCCCCACGCGACCAAGTGCACCGGTCAACGACAGGTCAAGGCCTTGACAATACGGTAGCAAACCCGCCGCGCAGGAAACAGATCGCCGGGCTTAACGCCGCGCAGGAAACAGATCGCCGGGCTTGACCCCGCTTTGCAAAACCCCGCCGCCGCTCAGACCGTCGTGTAGCCGCCGTCTGAGGTGACCACCGCGCCGTTGATGGAGCTGGCATCGTCGGAAGCCAGGTTTAGTATAACAGCCGCCTGCTCCGCCGCGTCCGCGATGCGCGTGTTGACGCCCTTTTGGCCGCCCACAAACGCCTGCAAGGCGCAGTGCGCGCGCGCGCGAGCGCGGTGAGCGGGTGCGGGTGCATGGGTGTGGGTGTGGGTGTTGGGTGCAGCGCGGTGGCCGGGAGGGCTGCATGCATGGGGGGCCAGGCAAGGTGGGGAGGCGGCCCATTGTCGAGTGCCGTTGGCGGCGCCAAAAGGGCTGCGGAACCGCGCTGCAGAGGTGCAGCCCCCCCCCCCGACAGCCGTAGTTCAAGCGCAATGGGTTGCAGCCCCTGAAATACGACCGTAAATTGTCGACCAACAATGGGCCCAGCCACCTGGACGTTGATGGGCTCTCCCAGCTTGATGCTGGGGCACTGCCCCGCGCCGCCGACGCCGCCGTTGACCACCGACAGCGCCCCGCCGCCGCCGGGCGCCTGCTGCCAGCATTGAAAGGGGTACAGATTGCCGTAGTCGCCGTTGCCCTTGGCAATGTCCCTGCGTCGGCGGTTTTTTGGCGTTTGTTTGGCGGTTTTTTGGCGGTTCGGGACGCGGGGGTTTCAGTCTTGATGAGTTTGAACTTGGAGGGTTTCAGGACTCAGGAGCAAAGCAAGGCTCCCGGCGGTCCCACCTGAAGAGTTTGGTGTTGGTAGGCCCCGGCGAGACGCAGTTGACCCGCACTGACAGCGCGCCGTCGCCGCCGAAAACGCCCTCCACAGGCGGCCGGTACTCCGCAGCCACTGGTTTTGGTTTTTTCGGGGGGTTTGAGTTCCGGAGTTTGTTTGCGGCACTTTTCCGTCTGTTTGCTTGCAGGTTGTGTTTGCTTGCTTGGGGGCCGCTCTCAAAGCGCCGAGCCCCAAACCAAAGCACAGCCCACGAAAGCAGCAGCAGAGCGCAGCCAAAGCCACCCCGCGCGCCCCGCGAGGGCCCTACCGCTCCTGCACAGCGAATTCACCGCCGCCTTTGACGCCGCGTAGATCGCAAACCTTGGGGAGGGCACCTGGCGCGTTGTTTGGCGGGTTGGTGCGTTTGGTGCGCTTGGTGCATATTTGGGTGCAGGGCACCTGGTGTGTTTTTGGGAGGGGGACACCTGGTGCATTCGTTTGGGGAGGGCATCCGGTGCGTTTTGAATTTTGAAGGGCACCTGGCGCAGGCTTCAAGATTCCATCGAGGACACCCCCCCAAAAAATCGCGCGCCCCACCTGCCCCGAAATCGAGCCGGTGACCACCATGGCCCTCGCGCACTTGTTGCCCCCGCCGTCCCTGCAGCGCGCCTCCCAGTGCCGCAGCACCTCCCGCATGCTTATGATGAGGCCCCGCACGTTGATCTCCAGGGGGTCGTGCTCAAACCCCGGGGAGAAGAACGAGTCGTCCACGTCGACCAGCCGCCGCACGCCGTAGCCGCCGACGCCGGCGTTGAGCAGCGCGATCTGAAAGTCGCCGGCCGCCCGCACGAATTCGCGCGTGGCCGTGGCGTTGCGGACGTCCGCGGGGACAAAAGTGGCCCGCGCGCCGGCGCCGCCCGCGGCGGCGGCGCCGCAGCCGGCGGGCGCGAGCGCGCGCAGGTGCGCCTGCGCGGCGGCGCCGCGCGCGGCGTCGCGGCCGCTGAAAAAGACGGCGGCGCACTCGCGGACGAAAGCCTCGGCGGCGGCGAAGCCGATGCCGCTGGAGCCTTTGGGGTTTGTTTGGGCGTGCGTGTGAGTTTGTGTTTGTGTTTGTGTTGTGTTTGTGGGTGGCTGTTTTTGCGGGTGTCTACCGTATTCGTTTGTGCACTTGCGCGTGTGTTGCGGTTGCGTATGCCTGTGATTGCGCGCGTGCACGTGGGGCAACAGACTGGGGACCCACCAGGCTGCTGGCAACCCCCACAGGCGGCAAGCCCCCTTGCGAGCTGCCGGCACGCACCCCCCGTTATGAGGACCGTTTTCCCGTCGAAGCGGGCGCCCCGCGGCGCCCTGTCCGCGGGCGCCTTGGCGCCGCCGCCGTACAGCCCCTTTGGCGCGCAGCCGCCCGAGCCCTCGCAGCTGCCGTTGGGGTCGCAGCCGCAGGGCGCGCAGGTGCAGTCGTCGGGGCCGCGCAAAACGACCTTGGCGCGGTCGCCAGGCGCGGGCGCCTGCGCGCGCGCGCCGCCGGCAAGCGGCAGCGGCGGGGCGAGCAGCAGCAGCAGCACGGGCCAGGCGCGTCTGGGTTGCGCAATGGGTCGCATTGCCGGTGAGCGATTGAGGGGAGGCGTTTCGGGGCCGCGGGCGCGCCGGGCCGAGTGTCGTAGGCTCGTTTGCGTTGTTTCGTCGATGCCTCCCGTCTAGATGCGGGAAAGAGCTCGTCTGGAAGGTGGTGGACGCGATATATGGAGTACATCGATTGCGTTCACGGCTGAAACGGTGCGCGCTGGTTGGCCACCGCGAACGTGCCGCCGCCGCCGCCAGCGCCGGTGACCAGCTGCCGGTACAGCTGCGTCGATGCCGTCGCGCCGTGACATTACAGGAGGTCAATAGGGCGAGCGGCAGCGGGAGGCGCCGCCGACGGTCGAAGCAAATGGGAGCGACGACGAGGGGAGCAAGCAGCTTAGGAGGGTCGAGCGATTGGCAATTGGGGGAAGGACGAGCCGCGAGGCGGCCCGGTGCGATGTGGCAGACGGGCAGGGGGTCTGCGGCGTTGCGCACCAAACAGAGGGGCAGCGCGGCCGTGCAGCGGGCGGGCTGGCGCGGGCGGCGGCTGCGTTGCCGGCCGTCGTGCAAGTAGGCGAGCTCGGAGCCGGGCGGGTTGAAGAACCGGGCGCCGCTGGCGACTTGAAGGGGCGGCTCGGGCTTGAGTTGCACCTGGCCCTCAGCTCTCCACTTGCACCTGCCCCTCAGCTCTCCACGTAGGTGTAGTAGCCCTGCATGCTGTCCACCAGCTCGAGGGCGTAGTTGCCCAGGGAGCCAAACAGGGGGAGCCACTGGCCCGCGCCCACGCCGCGGGCAAAGGCGGGGCTAGGGGGGGGGAGGGGAGGGCGAGGCGGGAGGGCGTTGGGGCGACGCGATGCGGGGCGCACAGGGCTGCGGTGTTGCTGCGGGGCGCACAGCAAGCGGCGGAGCAAGCTTGCTGCGTAGCCGGCAAGGCGGCAGCGTCCCCTCTGACGGCACCCGAGCCAGCACGCCAACCGGGGGGGCCTGGTGGGCCGCAGCAGGCGGCGCGGCAACGCCCCGCTCTCAAACCAAACAACAAAAGTGCCAACCCGCCAGCCCGCCAGCCCGCCAACCCGCCGCAGCGCCAATAACGCCAATTGACAACCCACCGGGTGAGGGAGTTGTAGCAGGGGCTGCGCAGCAGGTAACGCAGCAGCCCCAGCCGCCGCGCGAGCAGCTCCTGCCTCTCTGTCGCCCCCCACCGCCGCTGCGTCAGCCCCCTCAGCAGCGCCAGGCTGTACAGCGTGCCGCCGCCCCCCGCCGCCGCCGGCCACCGCGCCTCGGCGCCGGCGCGCAGCAGGGTGTGGCCGGTGCCCAGGAGGTATTGGGACAGCAGCTCCAAGGCCAGGGAGGTGGCCCAGGGGCGCCAGCTGGAGAGGCCGTGGCTGCGGCGGTAGGGGAATGGGACGCGGGGAGGGAGGGATGCAGGGTTTAGGGGGTGGCTGGACCCAGTGGAGGCGGGAGGGTGAGGGGAGGCGCGCGATGGGGCTGAGGCGGCCCCACCGTTGTGAGGTCCCACCCAACGAAAGACCCCCGACGGCCCGCCCCCAAAGGCCCGCCCCCCAAAAGCCTCACCGTTTGAGCAGGCAAACGTAGATCAGCGGCCGCAGCAGGTGCGTCAGCTCGCCCCCCCAGATCACGCGGTCGCCCAGATCCATGCCGGCGGGGTCCAGCCGCCACCCCGCCGCGCGCGCCGCAAAGCGCTCCTCGAGAGACTGCCGCTGCGCGCCGCCGCCGCCACCGCCGCCGCCGCCGCCGCCGCCGAGGCCGAGCCGCCACCAGGGCGCCGGCGGCGGGGCGGCGGGCTTGCTGCTGGCGTCGCCGGCGGCGAGGACGGCGGCGCAGCCGGGGCGCTGCGGCGGCGCCCACGAGCCGGGGGATGCGCCCGGTTGGGCGTCCAGGCCGCTGCCGCTGGCGCGGGCCGCGTCCGCGTCCGCGTCTGCTCTGCTCGCCGCCGCACCCTCGCCGGCGGCATCGCCATCCAGCTGCGGCTGCTCCTGCTCCTGCTCCCTCTGCTGCTGCTGCTGCTGCTGCTGCCCTGCATCGGCCCCGGCCCTGCTGCTGCCCCACCAGCCCCACCGGAACGGCCGGTGGACGCGGCCAGGCGACGCCGCCGCCGCCGCCGACGATGACGCTGCGGCACCCACACCCTTGCCACCGCCCTCGCCGCCGCCGCCGCCGCCGGCCGCCTCCGCCGCGCCAAAGCCGGCGCCGCCGCCGGCCGCCTCCGCCGCGCGCCGCAGCTCCGCCATTTCGGCAGCGGGCCCGCACGCGCACGGCGGCGCGCCCGGCGCGATCGCCGCCGCGCGCACCGCCGCGGCGGCGGCCTGGCGGGCGTTGTACTCCCTCGCCTCCGCCTCCTCCTCCTCCTGCCTGCCCTTGCCCCCCTCCTCGCCGCCGCCGCCGCCGCCGGGCTGCGGCGATTCGTAGCGGCGGCGCAGCCGCACCAGCGCGGCAAGCAGCTCCCGCAGGCGGCGCTCGTTGTCGTAGGCGTCGCGGTCTTCTTTCGACACCGACTCGAGCGCGAGGTGCGAGCGGCAGGCGGCCCACATGCGCAGCCGCAGCGCGAGCCTGCGGGGTGGGAGGGAAGGCGGGCGCGGCTCGGCGGTTGCTTGGCAGCGGTCGCGCAGCGCTGCACGTTTTCGCTGCGCCGCTTGCTTCAGCCAGCCGCCCGCTTCGATCAGCCGTCCGCCTCGAAAGCGAGCGCAGCTGCAAGCGGGTGCAGATGACAGCCCCGCCGGCGTCCGGGGGAGCGACACCAGCGCCGCTGCCTGCACACGGCGGAGCGACGGCAGCCCGCCCCTTTGCACCCCCCCCCCAAAAAAAACCCACTTGAGGGTCTCCAGCGCGATGAGCGGCCCGTAGCGGCTCATCTTGCCGCGCGCCTCCAGCTGGATGGCGCGCAGCTCAACAAGCGTTTGGACCTGGACAGGGGGTGGCGGCGGGACGGCCGCGGCGGCGTGAGGCACCCCGGCCCCGTCAGCGGGGCGGCGCGCGGCGCGGCGGGTGCCGACGCCGGCGCTGCGCGGGCGCACCGCGGCCGCGGCGGGCGCATGCGCTGCCGCCGGCGCGGCCCAGCGCGCGCGGGGGGCGGCTCCGACCGGGATGCGGCGCCCCGCGGGCTCACCTGCTCAAGCGCGGCCAGGAGGAAGCCGTAATCGGTCTGCTCGCCCGCCGCCGGCCCCTCCCCGGTGATGATGCTGTCATTGTAGAGTCCCAACAGCCCAACTGCCGAGTTGAAGGCCTCGTAGACGACCTCAGATCCGTTGAAGCGCTCCGGGCTCCACGCGACCCAGTGCGCGAGGCGCTCCAGGTTGATTACGAGCCCGGAGTGCTCGCGCACGAGGCGCTTGTAAGCTTGGAGCGGTCCGCCCATTGTTGCGGCCCCCCCCGCCGGGCGGGTCGATCTGGCGCGCTGATGAGGGCTAGCGCGCGCCCATGAGCAGCAGCATGGTTGGCGCAGCGGCGCGACTTGACGAAGAATACGTAGGGCGCGCGCGCAGCTTTCGACGCCGAACCGTGCCTGGTGACCCCAAAGTTACTTTTCAAAGCTGGAAGCTTTGGCTTTCCAGGCCTTGGTTTGCGTCAAACGCACGCCGCCAAAGCCCACACCACGGCCGCGCCAAGGGCCCGCATCAGCGCACCGCGGCACCGCAGCCGGGGACGTCGGCGCGCGGCCGCCGCCGCGGCGCGCGCGGCGCGCAAGCCCGCGGAGCGAATGAGCTAGCCGGCCCGCGGCCGATGCAGGCGCCGCCGCCAGCGGTCGCGAAGTCCCGATGAAGCGCCCCCCGCGCCGGCCGGCGGGGCGCCTGCCCAGCCTGCTGGCGCTGGCGGCGGGCGTCGTCGTGCTGCGGCTGCTGCTCTGGCCCAGCGGCGGCGGCGGCGGCGGCGGCAGCAGCGGCGGCAGCAGCGGTGGCGGTGCGGTGGTCCTGGGCTCGTCGGCGCAGGCCGCCTCCCTCACTGCAGCCGCCGCCGCCGCTGCGGCGCCGCCGCCGCCGCCGGCCGCCGCCGCGCCCCCGCCCCCGCCGCGCCCGCGCCGCCGCCGCCGCAACCGCGCGCCGCCGCTGCCCGACGCGCCGGCGCCCGCGCAAGACGGCGGCGCCCCCGGCGGCACCCCCGCCGCCGCCGCCGCCGGCCAGAGCGGCAACTCCTCCGTCGGCGGCGGCGGCGGCGGCCCCGCCCCGGCGCGCTTCTACCTGGATGAGGGCTTTTTCGAGGAGGGGGAGACGGAGATCCTGCGGGCCCACATTTCCGCCTCCTGGGGCCGCCTCGTGCTCTCCGGCGAGTCGACCGCGGCGTTCCTTTCGGTCAAAGGTTACTACGTGCCCGACAAATGGGACGTGTACTTCACAATCCGGCAGGTGGGGAGGGGCGGTGCGGTTTAGTCGTGGGCGGTGGGCGGTTGGGGGGGGGGGCAGCCCGGCGTGCTTCGGAAAAAAAACAGCAAAAGCCAGGCGGTGCGTTGTTGGCCAGCAACATGCCAATGGGGTTGGCCTGCGAACAGGTGCCGCCTCTGGTGAAGCGCTGCGCGCCGCCTCGACCGCCGCGGCTTCGCCCGCCGCCCGCCGCCCCCCGCCCGCCGCCCGCAGGCCTGCCAGATGGCGTTCCCCCACATGCGCCCCGGGCAGCTGGCCAGCTGCGTGCCGGGGGTCCGGGCCATCACCCTCAAAAAGCCCTTTGTGCAGTCGTGGCAGCGGGTGGGCGCGGCTTGGGGTTTCGCTGCAGCTCTGGGCTTGGCTGCGGTCTGCTTTCAAGTTGAGCTGCAGCCTTGTAAGCTGCAGCATACCTCGCCAAAGGTATGGCACCCCGTGCGCCGACATCCCCCAACTGCTCCCAATGCAACAAAAACACCCTCCCCCCTCCCCAGGCGTACGGCGAGCTGGCGTTTGGCCACATACCCCGCTCCTACGCGCTGCCGGAGCAGTACTGGCTGTGGCGCAACCACATAGAGCAGGCGCGCCCTGGCATTTGAATGCAGGCCCGCTTTTTCACTTTTGCATGCTGTGCTCAGCGCGCGCACCTGGCCCCAAGCGCCCCGCCCGCGCCGCCGCGCGCCCGCCCTCACCTTCACGGCCCCCGTCCCGCCCCTCAGGCGCGCTCGCCGGCGACGGCCAAATGGGTGCTGAAAGCCAACGTCCACCGCGGGAAGGGCGTCTCGGTGCTGCCGCAGCCCGAGGCGCTGTCTCGCGCGCTGGAGCGCGCAGAGGGTGCCGGCGGCGGGGGCGAGGGGGGGGAGGCGCCTGAGAACGAGGGTTACAGGCACATCCTGGTTCAGGGCTACCTCGAACCCCAGGCGCGCGGGCGGCGGTGGGGTTGGTTCGCGGCCGGGCCCGTTTGGGGACCGGGGTCGCTGCGGCGTGGGGAGGTTCGCCTTGGCTGAGGCGCCGCCGTGCGAGCTGCCTCAAACCCTCCCCCCCCCCCAAAACCCCGCGCCTCAAACCCTCAAACCCTCATCCCCCCAAACCCCTACCCCACCCCGAAATTTAAACTTCCAGATGGTCATCGCCGGCCGCAGCAGCTACCTCCGCCTCTGGCTGCTTGTCACCGGGGTGTCACCCTTGCGCGCCTACCTCTTCAAAGGCGGCTTTGCCATTTTCGGCAAGCAGCGGCCGGACCCTGCCGCCGGCAGTCCAGGGGGCGCCGCGGGCAGTCCGGGGGGCGGGCCCGCCCCGTCGGGCGACGATCTGATCGTGAATCTCTGGATCCAGGACCGCGAGACTTCCAAGATCTGGAGCCTCGCCGCGTTGGAGGCGTATTTGGACGCCCACCCGGAGGCGGTGGCCCCCCTGCCCGAGGCGGCCGCCGCGCCGCCGGCCGAGGCGGCGGCCGCGCAGCCGCCGGCGCGCCGGCGCCTGCGCGAAGCAGGCGGGGCGGCGGCGGCGCCGGCGCCGGCGGGCCGGCAGGAGGCCGCGCCGCCGCCGCCGCCGCCGCCCGGCGGCCGCCGCACGTTTGCCGACGCTTGGGCCGACATGCGCGCCGCGGCGGCGCTGGCGCTCGCCGCCGGGCTGCCCGGCATGCGCGCCGCAGCGGCCAACGAGTCGGCGCCCCCCGGCGGAGTTTTCGAATACTTTGGGCTGGATTTTGTTTTGGACGCGTCCCTGCGGCCCTCGCTGCTCGAGGTCAACGCGGTGCCGTCGATGGCGCGGCGGCGGCGGAGCGGGTGCGCGGGGCCGAGGGCCAGCGGGGACTGCGAGCTGGTGGGGGGCGGCGGCGGCGGCGGCGGCGGAGGGGGCAGCGGCAACAGCAGCAGCAGCGGCGGCGGCGGCGGCGGCAGCAGCGGCGGCGGCGGCGGCGGCAGCAGCGGCGGCGGTGGCGGCAGCAGCGGTGGCGCTGGCGCCAGCGGCGGAGGAGCTGGAGACAGCAGCAGCGGCAGCGGCGGCGGCGGCAGCGGCAGCAGCAGCAACAGCAGCAGAAGTGGCAGCGGCCTCGTCGACGGCTTTGACGAGCAAAAAGAGGCCTTCATCCACGACATGCTTCGCCTGCTGGGCCTGCCTGTAGACCCGCCAGAAGCAACCGCCAACGGCGGCGGCGGCGGCGGCGGCGACGGAGCGCCGGCCGCCGCGTCCGAGCGGCTGAGGGCCGCGGCCGCCGCCTTTGGCGGCGGCGCCGCGCAGCGGCTGCGGCTGCGGCGGCGGCGGCGGCGGGGCCGGGCGGCGCTCGCGGCGGGAGCGGCGCCGCCAGAGGGGCTGCGCGAGCTAATGTGCGGCGGTGGCGGCGAAGAGGGCGGCGCGTTTGCGTGCGTGGCCTGCCTGCGGGCCTCGGATCTGGAGGCTTTGGCAGACGTGGAGGCGGAGCTGGAAAACCTGGGCCGCTTCGAGCCGGTGCACGACCTGCTGCATGCGCACGCGCTCAACGCGCGGGCGGCGCGAGCGTGGGGCGGCGGCGGCGGCGGCAGCAATGGCAACAGCAGCAGCAGCAGCAGCAGCGGTGGCGGCCCCGACAGCAGTGGCAGCAGCAGCAGCGGCGGCGGCGACAGCGGCGACAGCGGCAGCGGCGGCGACAGCGGCGGCGGCGGCGTGTGGGCCCGCCTCGGCCGCGGCTGGGCGGCTCTGTCGGGCGGCGGGCGAGCGGCGGACGAGGAGGCGCTGCGGCGCTACTACACCCCCAGCGCGCACCTGCCGCCCGCCGAGCAGCTGCCCCTGGATCGGTTGGATTACCTAATGTCAGCGTGGCTGAGGGCCGCTGACGAGGCGCACTCGGGCGCGCTGGGCGCGGACTGCGCCGGCGGCGGCGCCGGTCGGGGCGGCGGGCTCGACGCCTGCCTGTTGGCCAAGCTGAAAAGGCTTGTGCAGCACTGCTACTTGTAACGGCCCCCAGTGCCCTCATTTGAGCCGAATGGGCCCGCTAAGAACGGGGGGAGCTCTGCAGCTTGCCCGCAATGGCGTCGCTGCGGGGAAGGGCTGTTCGATCAGTCGATGGCCTGCTGTTACAGCAGGCGCGCCACCTGTCGCCGCAGAGGGGCGTCGGCGCGCCGGGCGGGCCGGAAGGTGGCTCGTGGGGCGGCGGGGGTTGCCGCTGGAGATAAACGGAAGAGAGAGACGATACAAGCTGATTAGAAAGGGGGGCGATGCACGCAAGACAAGTGGTGCGCGCACCGCACTTCGGGCCAAGGCGTGCGCCCCATGCAACGCGGCTGCGGCTGGCGCGCCACGGCTCTGCCGCTGCGCCGCCGCCGCTGCCGCCGCCGTTGCCGCCGCCGCCGCTGCTGCCGGCCGCCGCTGATGATGTGAATGATTGTGCTGTCTTCTCTCTGTTGGTCCGGCGGGCGCTGCTGTTACTGCTATGGCCGGCCGCCGCCGCCGCCGCCGCCGCCGCTGCTGGTGTTGTCGTTGCTCCTATCCCCTCGACGGCCGCCGCTGCCGCTGCAGCGGCCGCGGCGCAGCTCGGCCGGGGCCCTCGCCGAATGGGCGTTCCTGCCAGCGCGGCCCAGATCACGCCAGATCGCGCCAGATCACTGGTGCTCCCCCGCCAGCAGCGTCTTCATGGTCTCATAGGACCCCCAGCAGACCGCCGCCGCCGGGGCGTGGAACAGGACGCGCGGCCCGATGCCGCGCCAGAGGGCGCCGGCGCCCTCTTCCCGCACGATGCGGCGGAGCACGGGCAGCTTCGGGGGGGAGGGGGGAGGGGTGCGCGCGTGTTTTTGTGTTTCGGCGGGGGAGGGCTCGGAGCTTTCGGGGGGAGGGGGCTTACCCTGGGAAAGGGTTTGGGAGGACGGCGACGGACGCGTTCACGCGCAGCTGCGTGTGCGCAAGTGTGTGCTCCCCGTCTTCATGATGGACACACTCACACACGGCAACCTTGCAGAAAGCTCGGCAAACCCCCCTCAAAAGCACCCACCACCCTAATCCCCGCCACAACAAGCCGCCCGACCCCCTCCCCCCCCAAAAAAAACAAAACAAGCCGCTCGACACCCCCCCAGAACAAAGCAACGAGGGCCACCCACCACGGCCGTCGTCCCGTACCGCCGCGGCGAGTGCACCCCCTCCGTCTGCAGCCGGGTCTTCACAACGTCCAGCGGCGTGGTCAGCGCCGACGCGGTGCCGCCCGCGAGGCCGCCGGCGATGACCTGCTCCCGCAGCCCCTCCTCGGCGGCGGCGTCGTCGCCGAGCAGCAGCTTCTTGGCGGATTCGTAGACCGAGAAGTGGACGGCGGTGTATGGGATGTTCATCACGATGGTGGTGCTGCGGGGGGGGGGTGCGTTTTTTGCATTTTTTTGTTGATTTAGCTGGATTTAGCGCGTTGCGGCGGTTTTTAGTTGCTGGATTCAGCGCGTTGCGGCGGTTTTTTTGTTGCTGGATTCAGCCATTGTTGCTGCGCGTGCAGGGGTTCTGGCAGTTGCTGCCTGACAAGGTGGGGGTGAAGCGACCACACAACCGCAACCACGCAACCGCAACCGCAACCGCAAACACAAAGACACGCCGGCGCGAGCGCTCACCGATAGGACCGGAACAGCGCCCCCGTGCCCTCCTGGCGCACCACCTGGCGCACGCAGTCCAGGGGACCAGAGTAGGGGCTGTGCGCAACCTGGGGTGGGAGGCACGGCGGAAAAGATTGTTGGGGGGCCGAGAGGATGCGTCGGCGCAGGGTCGGTTGGGGGGGCTTTGACTGCCAGCGCCCCCCGTAGAGCCGCGCACGGCCTACGCAGGCCGCACCCCACGCCAGATCAGATCACCCCGCCGCACCTGCAGGCGCTGCTTCACCACATCCACTGGCGTCATCGCGGCGTCGTTGACCAGCGTCGCCGCCGCGCCCGCGGCGGCCGCCGCCAGCGGGTGGTGGCCCTCGGCGTCGCCGCCGAGCGCGCGCTTGGCGGCCTCGTAAGAGGCAAAGTAGAGGGCGTGCGCGGGGCTGGGGGAGCGGGGGGGGGGTGGTTGCTGTGTGCGTGGCGCACGCGTCGTGTGGTGTGTGCGTGCTGTGGTGTGTGTTGGCGCGTGTGTTGGCGTGTGCGCGCAAAGGGCGTGCCTTTGCTGTTATTGCAACTTGCTGCCGCCCCGCCCGCAGGCCGACGCGCCGCTGCGCAGCGACTCACCCCGCGCCGCCCGCCACCGCGGTGACGCCTCGGTAGAGCCCGCCGACGCCCTCTCGCCGCAGCACGGCCCGCAGCGCCTGCAGCGTCGAGGAGTGCAGCTGGCGGGGCGGGACGGGGCGGGGCGGCACAAGGGGGAGGTTGGCGGCGGGGATTGGGAGGGAAGGGGCGCCTGAAGGGGCGCCTGCGGCGGATAAGGCGGGCTCGCAGGATGCCGCGCGCTGCGCAGCAGGCCTGGGAGCTTAAATGTCAGGCTTCGAAGAGCCCAGCCAGCAGCATAGCAGAGAAATCAGTAGCGGCGCGCGGCGCAGGCAGCAGCCGCTGCGCTCAACGGCACGGCCGCGCAGCGCGCGCGCGCGCACCCGCTGCCCTGGGTGGCTGAGCGCCTGCATGCGCGTTTTGATTGTGTCTACGGGGTACATGGCCGTGTGCTCGATGATGCCCGCCACAGACCCGGCGATCATGTGCTGCGGAGGTTTGGGGGGTTGCGATGGGGGTGGTGCAGGGGCCGGTTCAGTGGGGGGTTGCGGGAGGGGGGTGCACATGGGTCGGTTGCGGTGTGCTGCGGGCTGGGGGAGCGAGCCAGCGGCGCCTTCGCCGCGCAGCGCGCTCGCGCCGCCGCTGCAAGCAACGACGAGGCGGCGGCCTGATGTCAGCGGGGCGGGGCCAGGTGGCAGCAGCCCGCCGCGCATGGAAGGGGCACCCCCCCCCCCGGCGCACCGAGACAAAGGTCAGCCCGTCGTATGAGGTCGAGGGCTCGCTGTCCGGCACGTGCACGGCGCCGGCCTGCCGGCCCACGTCGGCCGCCGCCATGCCCTGCTGCTGCGCCGGCGGCGGCGGCGCGGCCGCGGCGGCGCGCGGGCGCGGGCCGGGGTTTGGGGAGGCCGGCGGGGGCGACAGGCGCGCGGCGGCGGCGGCGCCGAACGCTGCGGCGGGGGACTCCAAGACGCTTGCGGCGGTGTGGCCGCGGCTCAGGAGGTCCGAGGGCTCCTTCCGGCCGTCGCTCATCACCGCCGCGCTGGGCTGCAGGGGGGCGGAGGGGGCGCAAGGGCGGGGAGGCGCGCGCGATCTGTGTGCGGGCCCAGGCCAGAGCGTGGCGCCGGCTGCGCTGAGCGGTGAGGCTCGGTGCGAGGGAAAGAACGCGCCCTGCGTTTGGCGCCGCGGTGTCTTGTCGGAGGGGGCAGCACCGGAGGGGCAGCTGCCGCGCCCGCCCTTTGGTGCGTCTTGGCCCCCAGGTACCGGAGGGGTCTTTGATCAATTGCAATGGGCTTTTCCAGCTGATCTGGCTGCGATCAGGCAGCCCCTGGACTGCGTGCGGCGCGCAGATCGATCATTGTCATTCGCAAGCCTGCCCGCGCCCCGCCAGCGACGGCAAAACAGCCCGGAGGAATGGGGGACAAGGTGGCCGCCGCGCGGGAGGCGCTGGACGCCCTCGTCTACGTGCCCGCGGCCGAGCGCAGCAGCGGCAGCACACCCGCGCCGCGCGCCGGCGCGCCGAGCCCCACCGGCGCCGCCGCACCAGCGGTGCGCGGCCGCTACGCGCCCGACGAGCGCGACGCGCTGCTCGAGCGGCTGCGCACCTACCGGCCGGGCACCTGGTTCGGGAAGCCCGCGCCGCTCGCGCCGCAGCGCTGCGCGCTGCTGGGCTGGCGCAACGTCGGGCCCGACCGGCTGGGCTGCGAGTTCTGCGGCGCCAAGCTCGTGGTACCGGGCGCGGCGGCGGCGGCCGGCCCCGCGGCCGCGCGCTTCGCCGCGCTGCTGCTGGACAACCACGCCCAGTTCTGCCCCTGGCGCAGCCGCCCCTCGCCGCCCGCGCTGCTCGCGTTCCCGCCGGCGCCGGGGGGCGCGCTCGTCGCGGCGTTCGACGCGCGCGCGGCGGGGCTGGCGCGGCTGGAGCGGCTGCCAGACCTCGCGGCACCCGCTCTGCGGCGGCTGCTGGCGCAGGGCGCCGGCGTCGCGGCGGCGGCCGCCGCGGCGGCGGCTGCGGCGGCAGACGGCGGCGGCCCGGCCGCTGGCCGCAGCTTCGACGAGGGCGCCGACACCGACGCCGCGCTCGCCGGCCTGCTGGGCGCGGGCGCCGAGGCGCTCGCCGCGCTGCGGGGCCCCGCGGGCGGTGACGGAGGCGCCGGCGCGGGGGCCGCGCCGCTGGCGACGCTGCCGTTTGCGGGCGCGGCGCGGCTGCTGGCGCTTTGCGGGTGGGAGGCAGTCGACCTCGGCGGCGGCGGCGGCGGCGGCGGCGGCGGCGGCGGCGACCCCGCGGAGCGCGGCCGCAGCGCGCCCGGCGGCGCGCCGCCGCCGACCGCCGCGCACGCCGCGCTGCGGTGCGGCCTGTGCGCCGGCGGCTGCGGCCTGCAGACGCTGCCGGGGGGGCGCGCGAAACGGTCGCGCGCGGCGCAGCTCGCGGCAGCCTCCAGGGAGGAGCTGCTGGCGATGGCGCGGCAGGCGGCGGAGCAGCAGCAGCAGCAGCAGCAGCAGCAGCAGCAGGGCGCCGCGGCGGCGGCGGCGGCGGCGGCGGCGGCGGCGCGGCAAGGGACGCCGCCCGGGCGGGCGCCGTCGCCGGCGGGCGGCGACCGGCCGGCCGGGGGCCTCGCGCGCGCCGAGTCGACGCCTGACGAGGTGGCGTTCTCGCTGGCACACAACATTGCCGGCGGCGCCATCGGCAGCAGCAGCGGCGGCGGCGGCGGGCCGTTTGGCTCGGCGGCGCCGTCGGCCGCGCCCGTGTTTGGCCTGCAGCCGGGCGGCGGCGGCGGCGGCGCCGCCGCGGCGGGGCCGTTTGGCAGCGGCGGCGGCGGCCAGCCGGTGTTCGGGCTGGGGGCTTTGGATGCGGAGGTCAGGAAGCGCCGCCGGTCAAGCAGCACCGAGGCCGCGCGGCCGGCCGTGGCAGTGCGGGACGCGGCCACGCCCGCGAACGCGGGCGGCGCGCCGCCGCCGCTCGATCCGCTCTCGCTGCACCGCCCGTGGTGCCCGTGGGTGGCGGGCGCGGCGGGGGAGCCCTGCGGCTGGGAGGCGACGCTGCTCGCGCTGCGCGACGCGCGGGGCGGGCGGCAGGGGCAGGCGCAGGGGCAGAGCCAGCAGCAGCAGCAGGACCAGCGGCGCGCGGAGGACGAGGAAGAGTGGCGGCGGGAGGCGGCCGACATTGCGGCGCTCGCGTCCCTGGATGCGGGGGAGGTGGAGGCTGACGTGGCGCGCAGCCGCGCGGCGATGGGGGCCAAGGTGCGCGCCGCGCTGGCCGCGCTCGACGGGCCGTGAATTCCGCCAGGTCCTCCTGAGGACGGCGCCCGACCTATTCTTCCATTGCGGCGCGAGGGCTTGAACGCTTGTGTAACAGTCGGACTGCACGCCCAATCGTTACAGCGGTTGGCTTTTGGGAACTTTTCTGTTGCGAGCCCCGCGGCGCCGCGCGCGCTGCGGAAAACAAAGCCAAGCTGGAGCATGCAAAGGGGAAACGGGGCGGCTGGACTGCGGGGTTGAATCGTTTCGATGGCACCGGTGGCGCCAAGGGCGGTGGCTGTATGGAGTGCTTCGTAAGGGGTTGGGGCTTTTAAAGGCAGTTCTTGCTGTTGGCGCGCGCTTCGCGAGGGACAGCGGCAGCAGCCAGATAGCGAATGGATCCATTCACAGCAGCCAGCAGAGGGCGGCGGGGGCCTGCAATAAGACCAAGACAAGAATGACGCGATCCACTCCGTAAAAAGCGATTATAAATGAAAGCCGCGCGTGCCGGGCTGCTTTCAGAGCTTGGCGCCGGCCGCGGCGATAGCGCCCACCACCACCGCCTCGACCGCCTCCTCCTCCCCCTCCTCCTCGCCGTCGCTGCCCTCGGGCGTGCGGGGCGCCTCGGCGCCGCCGTCGTCGCCGTCCGAGGCGGCGCCGTCCGCGGCCGCGGCCGGGGCGGGGGCGGGGGCCGCCTTTGCCGCGGCGCGGGGCTGCGGCGGGGCCTTGACCAGGGCGGCGCTGTGGGCCGCGGGGATTGCGTTTTGGCGCAGCAGCTCGGACGCGCAGGCCAGGGCCTTGGCTTGGTCGATGTAGACGACCTGGCGGCGGTGTTTTGTTTGAGGGGTTTGGATGGCTGGATGGGTTTTTGCTCGCTACTCACCAGCCTCAACCCAGCCTCAGCTCCGCACGCAGAGCACCGCCATTCCCACAGCGCTCCCACCACGTGCGCGCGCGTGCAAACTCTGCAAAGCCGACCACCACAGCCCCCACACACCTTGTTCCACTCCAGCTCCAGCTTCACAAACGGCCCCTTGGCCGCCTCGATCAGCGCCGCCGCGTGGCCCAGGTTGACCACACCCACGCCGTCCACGCGCAGCAGCTTTGTGGGCGGTTTGGGGCGGTTTTGTGAGGAGTCGGCTCGCTGCGACATTGCAATAAGGGGGCTGGTCCGTTTGTCTCGTTCGTGGGGTGCGGCGCATCTCTCAAGCGGCGCCCGCGGCGCGGCCAAGCGCCCCCAAGGCCAGCTGCTATCGCTGGAGGACCGCCCCCCAAGTAAGCCCAGCCCACCTGCACGTTTGCCAGGTCCTGGTAGCCGGTGTTGATGTCGGCGGCAAACACCTTGGACAGCACCACCACCTGCTGGCCGGGCGCCTCCATGACGCCGGCAAAGGCGCGCTCGCACAGCTTGATGGGCGCCTTGCTGGCCCAGTCTGCGGGGTGGCGGGCGGTGTTGAGGATTCAGGTCAGCTTGAGCGTGTTTCAAACTAACGCTGACCCAGCGCCGCCCTTGCAGTGCTGTAGAGCTCCTGCCGCCTGCCAGCCCCCAAACACCCAGCCCAATGATGGCACCCACGCACCTGCCCCGTACTGGCTCTTCAGGTAGAAGCACGTGAGCGGGGTGAACATGAGGCCTGCAATTGCGGAGGGGATGCAGAGGCAGGGTTGGCAGGGTTTCAGTTGGGGCGGTGGAAACACAAGACGGCAGCCGGCGCGGGTCGCCTCTCAGCCTTCCGCCAGCACTGGCAAAGGGAGCCAGGTGTGAAATCACCGAGCGCAAGCAAAGCACGGCAAAGCCCCCCACCGCCACCGCACCCGCGTAGATGTAGTAGTCCGGCTGGGCGTCGTGGCTGTGGGCCGGCACCAGCTGGTCGGGCACCCTCACGGTCACGTCCACCTCCAGAGGGCGGCCGTCGCGCCAGACGCGCGCCTGTGGGCGGGGGCGTGGGCAGGGGTGGGTTTTGGTGAGTTGCCCCTTCTCACACAAAGCCACACCCTCAAACACACCCTCAAACGCACCCTCAAATCCAACCCCCGCTGACCCCTTCCTCAGATCCCCAAACCACTCCCTCAAGGCCCCCAAGCCCAGCGCCCCCCCCCCCCACCTTCATCCGGTCCCCCTCGAAGCGGCAGCTGGGCAGGTGGCGGTAGTCGATGCGCACCGCCTCGCGGAAAAGGAAGGTGCCGTCGTCCGCGATGGGCACGCCGTCCAGGTGGGTCAGCACGTCGCCGCGCGCGAGGCAGGCCGCGGCGGGCGACAGCGGGTCGGTCTTGGTGATGAGCACGCCCGTGGCGAGCTTGGGCAGGCGGAGGGCGGCCTTCATGCCGGCGTTCTCGAGGTTTTGCCAGGACACGCCAAGCTCGCAAAAGCCTGTCCGGTTGGGGGGTTGGGGGGTTGGAGGATTGGGAGGGGGTTGGTGAGCGTGGCATTAGCCGTGCTGCGAGGTTGGTGGCGGGCTGCTGTAACCGCTTTGACGATATCGCCATCGATGGCCGATGCACGCTGCCGCCGCCAAGGCCCCTTGCACTGCTGCACAAGCCCCACCTCACCGGTGTAGCGGCCGTTGCGCTCCAGGTCCTTGAGGAAGTGGTTGATGACGGGCGTGGGGATGATATAGCCGACGCCATCACCGCCTGCGGTGGGGGCGCAGAGGCGGGTTTGATATCCATGCGCCAGAGCCAAGGAGGGACAAGCAAAGGCCGTGCCCCATCCATTCGCGGTCAAGGCCAGACCAGCGGAGGCCTGTATGTGTACGTGCCAACCCGAACAAACAACCCGCTTCGCCAACAGTTACTCACTTGTGAGTGACTGAAAGGCCACGCCCACCACGTGCGAGCCCAGCACCACGGGGCCTGCGGACATTGGGTGGAGGGAGGGTTGCGCGCGGTGGGGGCTGGCGGGTGAGGCCAGCCGGGCGGCGCCCCATCATAGGCGACTCGGCTAGCAGCGGCAGCGCGCGCACGGCAAATGCTCCAGCGGCGCGTGCGTGTGCCCACCTCCGCTGTTGCCGCTGTTGATGGCCGCGTCCACCTGGATGGCCAGCAGGCTGGTGCGGCCGTGGCTGTACTGCTGCCGGTCGATGCGCGACACCACGCCTGAGGGGTTGGTTGGTTTGGGACAGTTTTATTCCGTCGGGGGGCTCTGCATGACGGGGCAGTCACAGCTGCCTGCGGCGCTGTTGAGCTGGCAATGATCTGGCAGCCATGCAGCAGCAGCGGGCAACGGCAGCAGCCCACTTGCCTTTGGTGACGCAAACGTTGTCGCCGCCCTGGGGGAAGCCCACCACCATCACCTCGGACTGTTGGGGTTTTGGAGGGGAAACGCGTCGGTTTGGGGAGGGGCCGTGCAACGCCCAGCTGCAAGCGCATGCAGCTGCCGTGCACGCACCCCGCCAACGCAAAGCATTGTTCATGTCAAGCACCCCACCTGCATCGCCGGCAGGCCGCTGATGTCGAGGGGCTCGATGTCGGTCCAAAACTCGTCGTCGTCCACAGTCAGCATGGCGATGTCGCACTGCGCGTTTTGCCGAGGTGGGGCGGGGAGGGGCTGTTTGCGCATGCAGCCGGGGTTCTCGTTGAGCATGCATGCTGCCAACCGCGGCGCCCGTGCTGGGTTGGCGCCGCCTTTGGCAGCCGCCTTGGCCTGCCGCTCGCTCCCCTTGCAAACCGCCAACCAGACCCCCGGCATCCGCTCGCACCTCGTGGCCGACCGCCAGGACGCGCGCCGCAAACTTTTGGGCGCTGCCGTGCTTGCGCACCTTGACCATGACCTGCGCGGGTTTTGGGTTGGGTTTGGCGGCGGGGTTGGCCGGCGGCCCGACGCACCAGGGCGCGGGCGCGCGGGCGGGTTGTACTTGAGCACCGCTGCGCGCGCGCATGCGGCTGCATGGCAGCTGGTGCATGGCCGCCATGCGATGGGAGCGCGCAGCGCATGGCGTGGGTGCGCATGCGGGCCCCTGCCATGCATGCGGCGCGCACCTGCTGCGAGACCGCGTGGGCGTTGGTGAGGATGCGGCGCTGCGAGAGCGGGCTGATGGCAAAGCCGCTGGCGGTGCACTTGGTCTGGCTGAGGTAGGTCCAGGGCTGTGAGAAGTTGGGGCTCGCGCTCGTGGTGAAGACCTGTTGGGAGGGGCCCGCTCAGCGACAGATGGAGCGGCGGCCATGCATGTGCGCATGCGGGGTGTATGCGGGGCAGCGGAGAGTCGCATGCAGCTGCATGCCCCCCCGCGCACGGCTGCGTTTCAAACATCGGCGCACCTTGACGACCGCCTTGAGCGCGCGCGTGAGGTCTGGGCTGTAGGCCCCGCCGGCGCGCTGCTCGGCGCGCAGCCGCTTGGGGGACATGAGCCCTGAGAGCGGGTCTGCGGCGTCCTCGACGCCGCTGCTGGCCTCCGCCACGGCCGCGCGCTCGGGCGGGGCGACCACCGTCGACGCCGTGGCGTGCAGGAACCCGCCCTCGGTCGCGTCCAGGAACCCTCCCGTCCTGGTGGAGAAGGCGCTCATCTTCCTGGCGGGGTGCGGGGGAAGGGGCAGGAGCCTTTCGGGCTGGCGGACGCCGGCAGACCGCCGGGACTTGCTCGGCTGGCGTTAGGGGGCCGGAAGCGCGTCGCCGCAGCGCATATGATGGCCGCAGCAGCGATCCGATCCCGCCCGCACCTCGCGATGCGGCGAAGAAGGGGCTGGGCCGCGCAGGCGAGGAGGGGCAGGACGCGCGGGGAGGGCGTGAGGTGCAGGGCGCAGCCACCCAGCATTGGCGGGACGATTAAGGTCGGAGGAGGTACGGTGGATTGGGGGGTTGAGGGCGCGGTCCCGGGATTTGAGCTCCGCTGGGCGGCGGCTGCCCCTTCGGCCGCCGGCTCTTTGAACGCCGCCGCCGCTGTCGGCTGTGCGACCGGGCAGGAGCTGGCATGCGCCTTGCATATGCGTCAACCCATGCAGCATGCAACTGGGTGCGCGCTTCAACAGCATGGCGCGGCGGCGTGCTCGGCCGCCATGCGGCCGCATGCAGCGCCTCGCTGCGGTTGTCCGCCTGACTCACCAGGCCCCTCGCCCCTGCATTTGCCATCCCACCATCCCGGCCGTGCTTGCCAGCGGCGAAGAAAGCCATGCGGTGTACTTACAACGCATGGCCCGCTCAGCGCCGCCGCGCCGCCGAGCGGGCGCGCGCGGCGCGCGATGCATGGGACGTTCGTTGCCGCCAAAAAAGCGCAATTGATGCATGTGTGTGGTCGCATGCCCGGCGGCGCACGGCGCAGCGCGGCGGCGTGCCCGGGGCGCCGCCGCCGCCGCACCCAGCTCTGCCAAAGGGGAGAGCGCGCGGTGCGGCGCGGCGCGGGGACCGCCTGGGCGGCCCCGCCCGCGCTGCCGCCGCCGCCGCCGCCGACGTCACTGCCGTGTCGTTGGTCAAAACAGGTCAAAACGCAGCCGCGCGTGCACGACGCGGCCGTCGCACGTTGCGGCCGCCGCATCAGCACGTCGGGGCCGGAAGCGCGTCGCCGCAGCGCATATGATGGCCGCAGCAGCGATCCGATCCCGCCCGCACCTCGCGATGCGGCGAAGAAGGGGCTGGGCCGCGCAGGCGAGGAGGGGCAGGACGCGCGGGGAGGGCGTGAGGTGCAGGGCGCAGCCACCCAGCATTGGCGGGACGATTAAGGTCGGAGGAGGTACGGTGGATTGGGGGGTTGAGGGCGCGGTCCCGGGATTTGAGCTCCGCTGGGCGGCGGCTGCCCCTTCGGCCGCCGGCTCTTTGAACGCCGCCGCCGCTGTCGGCTGTGCGACCGGGCAGGAGCTGGCATGTGCATTGCATATGCGTCAACCCATGCAGCATGCAACTGGGTGCGCGCTCCAACGGCATGGCGCGGCGGCGTGCTCGGCCGCCATGCGGCTGCATGCAGCGCCTCGCTGCGGTTGTCCGCCTGACTCACCAGGCCCCTCGCCCCTGCATTTGCCATCCCACCATCCCGGCCGTGCTTGCCAGCGGTGAAGAAAGCCATGCGGTTTACTTACAACGCTCAGCGCCGCCGCGCCGCCGAGCGGGCGCGCGCGGCGCGCGATGCATGGGACGTTCGTTGCCGCCAAAAAAAGCGCAATTTATGCATGTGTGTGGTCGCATGCCCGGCGGCGCACGGCGCAGCGCGGCGGCGTGCCCGGGCGCCGCCGCCGCCGCACCCAGCTCTGCCAAAGGGGAGAGCGCGCGGTGCGGCGCGGCGCGGGGACCGCCTGGGCGGCCCCGCCCGCGCTGCCGCCCCCGCCGCCGCCGACTTCGCTGCCGTGTCGTTGGTCAAAACAGGTCAAAACGCAGCCGCGCGTGCACGACGCGGCCGCCGCACGTTGCGGCCGCCCTCGGCGTCCCAGACTCGAGGCCACGCCCGGCGCCGGGCCGCCGCGCCGCGCCGCCGGCCCCGCGCCCCCTCAGCGCTGCGCCGCCTTAGTTGGTGGCTCCCAGGCGGTTGAGGGTGCCCAGCATGAGGTTGGTGAACACGATCGACATAAAGTGCGCCAGCAGGACGTTGGTGGACGCCTGCGGGCCGGGTTTGGGTTTTTGGGGGGCGTTTGGGTTTTGTTGGTCGCCGCGCCGGCGGTTGGACTTGATTGGTTGAGCCCGGGCGGGCCGCGCGCAAGCTGCGCGGGCCGCTTGCAGCCCGCCGTCGGTCTCCTGCGCCGCGCACGCTGCAAGCGCATGTTTTACATCCCCCAAGCCCCCAAGCCCCCAAGTCCCCAACCCCCCCAACCTGGAGGGAGAACACGTCCAGGGAGACGAGGGTGGCGCCCGGCTGGGGCGCGGCGTAGGGCGCGTTGGCGGCGGAGAGCATGGTCTTGGACACAAGGGTGCCGACTGGGGGGGTTGAAAAAAGGGGCATAAGGGGGGTCAGAAAATGGGGAGCGCGCGTTTTTCGATGGAGGGGCGATGAGGACAAGTGGCAGGGTGCGGGGCGGCGAGCGCCGTTGGAAGCAGGGCCGGGGTCGCGGCCTTTGCCGCGCCGTGGGCGACCCAACCGCCCGGCCCGGAAAGCGGCGGGCCGGCACCCACCCGAGGCCTGCAGGCCGATGAGGGTGATGCCGATGCCCAGGAGGTTGATGTTGGTGTTGCGCACCTGGGGGGAGGGGGGGTTGCAGCAGGTTGCGGCAGGTTTTCTCAGGGGTGTTGGGGGAGTTTGGGGGCTTTCCGATCAGCTGAACCGTGCACAGGAAGGTTCAAGCAAGAGGCAGAGGGGTTCTTGCACCCCCCCGGCCTCTGCAGCAAAGCAACCCTTGCCTCTGCAGCAAAGCACCCCTTGCCTCTGCAGCACAGCACCAGCAAAGCACCCAAAAGCCTCTGCATCAAAGCGCCCCCCCCCCCTCACCAGGTTCTGCACCAGGAAGCTGCGGCTCACGGCCTTGCCCTGGTTGATCGCCTGCCGCGCCACGGTGAGGAAGCCGTGCGCGAAAAAGGTGGAGATGAAGGCCGCGGCGATGCCGATCAGCGTGAACATGCGCGACACGTCGGCGGGCTGCGTTTTTGTTTTTGTTTGGGGGAGGGGGGGGCGGGCGTTGGGACGGGGCGGGCCGCGTTGCTGGTGCCGCGTCGCGGGCGTCCGGAACGGCTGGAGGGTGGCCGGCTGCTGGCCTCGGCACCGTCGTGTTGCCGCGTGTTCGCACCCCCTTCCCCGCTTTCCCCCCCCCCCCCCCCCCGTCGCGCTTTTTCGCCCCCTGGCCGCCGCACTCACCCCCCTGGCGAACTGCACCGCGAAAAACAGGATGCACGCCGACACCACCGACAGCGGCAGCTGCACCCAGAACGACCCGAACGCAAGGTTGCGCATCGTGGGGGCCTGCGCGCCGAGGGAGTCGGCGCTGACGGGGAGGTCGCCCGCCGACGCGCGCACCTCGACCTGCGCGTTTCGCGCAATGGGGTGTGGGGGGAGGGCGCGGGCGTGTGCATGCGGGGTGGAGGGAGCAGCAGGGAGGGACAAAAGCCGCAGTGGGCGGGGCGGGGACGCGCGGAGAAGCGCCGCGGCCGCGGGCCAGCATGGCGCGAGCGATCTCGACGGCAGCACGCGCCGGACGCGCGCCCGTCCGGCTCGGTTCGGGCCTCATTGCGTTACGCGTGCTGTCGGCCCCCGAATGCGACCGCTCCAGCCCCGGTCCACGCGTCCCGCCTGATCCCGGGTCCCGACTGTTGGACCGCGCCCCCACCTGCTTGCGGCCCACGGGCGCCCGCGCCACCGCCCGCTGCGCGCGGAGGGCCGAGATCCCCACGGGGCGGACGAAAGCCGCGGGGCGGGTCGCCCCGAGCGCGCGGGTCGCGCTGCGCTGCAGGCTCGTCTGCATCCTGGCCGGTTGCTGCGTTGCTCGGGGTGAGGGAGAAGCCTCGAGGGGTTTTGGTGCTGGTTGCAGGGTCGGCGGATGGGTCAGCGGCCCCCACCGCGCGAGTTTTGCCGCCAGCGCGCGCGCCGCCTGGCGGCGGCGTCACTCGGTGGGTGCTGCGCTGGCCGCGCCCGCTGATGATCGGCGATCGGGTGCCCAGCGCGTTGATAGCCAGACTTGTGCGCGATGGCCCTTTTTGCTGCCTCGGCTGCGCTTCCGCCCCGCTCCGCCGCCGCGTTGCCCACACACCCCATCCTTGAACGCCCCAGGCGCGCCACACACGTGTTTACCCCCGGCCCCTCACGCGCCGCCAACTCAAGTTCACACTGCCTGCAGCTGGTAAGACACAGGCGGGCCCCCGCCCTCGGCCGCCTGCAGCGTCACCACGCAGCCCGGCGCCATCGCGCGCCAGGTGGGCGCCTCGAGCGGCCCCTGCGCCGCCGCGCCCGGGCCGGGCGCCCACCACACCAGCACGCTGCTGCTGGAGTGCACGTGCAGCAGCGCCGGCGGCAGCGACGGCGGCGGCGGCGAGGGCGCCGCCGCCGCTGCCCGTTTCCGGCCCGCCCCGTCGCCGCCCTCGCCGCCGCCGCCGCGCCGCCGCCGCCGCCGCTCCGAGGCGGCAATCACCGCGGCCGCCGCGGCCGCCGCGCAGCCTGGCGCCATGCGCACCACCACAATGGCCACATCATACACGGCATCCGCCCCCGGAACCTCCAGGAACACCGCCGGCGGCCCGTACGTGTTGGCGCCGTGCATGCCAGCGGCCTTGTCGCGGCTGCCGGCAAAAAAGTGCGACTGCGGCGCCGAGAGCTCGACCGGCGCTGCCGCCGCCGCCGCCGCCGCCGCCGCCGCTGCTGGTGCAGCAGGCACTGCCGGTGCAGTGGGTGGAAGGGGCGCGAGGCGGTAGCGGGGGCCGGCTGCCAAGTCGGCCACGGAGAGAAGGAACCAGGGGGGCAGGGGGTAGGAGGCTGCGGCGGCCGCGGCCGCGACCGCCTCTGCAGGGTCTGCGCGCGGCGCAATCGGCGGCGGTGGCGGCAGCGGCTGCGCCGGCGCTGGCGCCGGCAGTTGCGGCTGCGCCTGGTGCTGCTGCTGCGGCTGCCGCTGCCGCGGCTGCGGCTGCGCCGGCGATTGCGGCAGAGCCTGCACCGCGCGCGCGCGCTCGGCCGCCAGCTGCTCCCGCCGCAGCCGCGCGAACCCGACAAAGGTGATGCGCTGCGGAACCGGGATGGTCAGCGTCCGGGCAGCCTCGAGGTGGCCCTGCGGCTGCCTTTCTGCCTGCTGCTGCTGCTGCTGCTGCTGCTGCTGCTGCTGCTGCTGCTGCTGCTGCTGCTGCTGCTGCTGCTGCTGCTGCTGATCGGGTTGCTGCTGCTGTTGCTGCGACTGCTGCTGCTGTTGCTGTTGCTGTTGCTCCTCCTGCTCCTGATCGGGTTGCTGCTGCTTTTGCTGCGACTGCCGCTGCCCCTCCCGCTCCCCTGACTGCCCCGACGCCGCCCGCTCGCCGCCGCCCGTGCGCGGCGGAGGCGGCGCGTCGTCATCGCTCGAAAGGGTCAAATCGATCGGCGGGCTCCTTGGCGCCCTCGACAACCGCCGCCCCGCGGGCCGCCGCCACTGCGCCTCCACCCGCCAGCCCCGCGGCGCTGGCCGGTGCTGGGGCGTCAGCCCGCTGTCACTGCTGCCGCTGTCGCTGCTGCCACTGTCACTGCTGCTGCCGCTATCGCTGCTGCTACTGCTGCTGCTGCCGCTACTGCTGCTGCCGCTATCGCTGCTACTGCTGCTGCTTTCCTTGCTGCCGCCGCCGTCACCCCCGGGCTGGCCAATGCCGCCGCCACCGCCGCCGTCGCCGCTGCCACCGCCGCAGGCGCACGGCCTATCCCGCTCCTCGCCACCGCTTGGCGTCGGAGCCGCAGCCGCACCAGCCTGCGACGCCGCCGGCCGCTGCCGCCGCAGCCGCGGCCCGTCGCCACCCGAGTGCTGCTCATCACCGCCATCCGAGCAACGGCGGCGGCGGCGGCCTTTCGGTGGTTCTGGCTGCTCCTGCTGCTGCTCCTGCTGCTGCTGCTCCTGCTGCTGCTCCTGCTGCTGCTCCTGCTGCTGCTCCTGCTGCTGCTCCTGCTGCTGCCCCTCTGCCTGCTGCACCTGCTGCTGCGCCTCCTGCTGCTGTGCGTGCTCCTGCTCCTGCTGCTGTGCCGCGACTGCCCCGCTGGCGCCGCCGGTTGTATCGCTCGTTCCGGCGCGGGCTGCATCGCCGACGGCGGCGCCCCCGTTGCCGCCGGCAGGCGCGCTCCCGGCGCCGCCGCCATCGCCGCCGTCCCCCCCGCCGCCCCCGCCGTGGCCGTTGGCCAGCTCCGGCGGCAGGTGGAGCCGGAAGCCCGGCGCCCAATGCGCGTCCGGCCGCCACCCCTGCTCCATGGCGGCGCGGCACCAGGGGCAGAGGACGTACCTAAGTGTGGGATTGTGTTGTTGTTGAGGCGTGGCTGGGTCTTTGCGTTCCGGAGGCGGCACTCATGAGTGCAGGAGGATAGGAGACAGTCTGCGTGCCATGTTGGCAGGCACAAAACGGTGTCAACGCCCGCCCGACGCAGCGGGTCAGCGGCGGCGGGTCAGCGGCGGGCGCTCCGCCTGCAGCTGGGCCGGACGTGGGAGGGGGACACGCACCGCTGACGCTCCGCCGAGGCCGAGCCGCCGGCGCCGCCGAGCCGCTGCCAGCTGGCGGGGTGCGCCTTGACTTCCACCAGAACCGCCGACGCAGGCAGGCACTTGCTTGGGTGGTAGGCTCGCAGCCAGCAGCCGCAGCACCAAAGCATCTTCTGCTGGCGGCCGTTGAGGAAGCAGCCTGCGGCGGGTGGAGCGGTTTGTGGCGGTTTGGGGCGGTTTGTGGCGGTTTGTGGCGGGTGGAGCGGTTTGTGGCGGTTTGTGGCGGGTTGGAGCGGTTTGGAGCGGTTTGGCGTTTGGTGCCAGCCCGCGGCTGGCAGGCCCACACAGCAACGTGCAGTGTGGCAGTGATATTGCCCGAGCCCCCGCCAACCAACAAGCACGAACACAAGCAGGAGCGAAAGCCCACCTGAGCAGTAGTGCGCGGGGCACGCCACCACCTCGCTCTGCGCCGCCGGCCCCCCGCAGCGCGCCCGCCCCCGCGCCCGGAGGCACGTCGTGCGCAGCCCTGCAGCCCCAAGCTGCGCCAGGCACGCCGGGTGGAACGCCCTGTCGCATGCGGTGTTGCTCTGCGTGGCGCAGGGGCGCACGAGCGCGCCGCCGCCGCCGCCGCCGCCGCCGCCGCCGCCGCCGCCGCCGCCGCCGCCGCCGCCGCCGCCGCCGCCGCCGCCGCCGCCGCTGGCAGGCGCCCCCGCCGGCTGGTGGCAGACCAAGCAGAGTCCGGGCTTCAGCAGCACGGCGCGCCCCTCCACCTCCTCGGGCGCCGCCGCCCCCGCCGCCGCGGGCGCGCCAAACGCGCCGCCGCCGTCGTCGTCGTCATCGTCACTGTAGCCCTCAGAGCCAGTAGAGCCCCCCGCCCAGCCATCGTCGCCCGAGTCGCCGCCGCCGCCGCCGCCGCCGCTCGCGCCGACGCTCGCGCCCCTCGAGCCGCCGCGCCGCGCCGCCCCCGCCCGCCGCCTCCGCGCCCGCCGCACGCCGCCCGGCGGCGCGGCGCCGGCGCCGGCGCCGGCGGCGGGCGCGGCGCTGCGGCGCTTTGCCTCGGCCTCCTCGGCGGCCCAGCAGCCCTCCTCAACCGGCTCCCAGCCGTGGGCGATGCGCTCGTCCTCTGACAGTGCGTCGTTCTGTTTTGGGGTTTGTTCGTGCGTCGTTTTGGGTTTGTGGTTTGGTTGCGGGGCCGGGAAGGCGGCCGTTTGAGCGGCAGGGGGAGACAGGCGTTGGCGCGCCGCCAAAAAGCGGACCCAGCCAACCAAATAAGGCGAGTGCGCGCGCGCGCGCGCCGCCCACATCAAAGCCGTGCCACTGAATCTGCCAGCGCCGCCAGGGCGAGCCGCGCGCCTCGGGCGCGCCGCCGGCGCCGCCGTTGTCCGCACGCCGCCGCTCCGCGACGATGACTCCCGAATACCAGGTGTAGGACAGGCCGTGGTCGTCCTTGGTTTTTCGTTGGTTGCGCTTATTGAGTTTGGCTGGGCTTGGATGCGCCTGCAGGTGCTTTGTAAGCTGCTGAAAACAGTAGGGAGGGGGACAGGCCCCTGAAAGGCGGTTGCATTGCGCTTAGGCTTGCAGAGTGAAGTTGCAAGGCTGGCGCCACTGATTTTATGAACCCATGCCATGACTATTGACGGCCTCCTCACCTTCCACAGCATGCGCACCGACGCCCCGATTCGCAGCGGCTGCGCCATGCGCCGCAGGTAAAGCTCCCTGGCCGCAGCGGCGGCATTTTGCCCGGGGGGGGGGGGGTGTCGGGCAGCGGGCGGCGATGGGTCCAAGGCCGGCAAAGCAAGCGCGCGCACTGCATGTTTGACCCGCGTTGACCGCGCCTGGCCCGCTGCACCTCGGCTCTGAACCCCCCAAAAGAGGTGATTGTCGGAACCTGTGGGCCCCGCGCCCTCGCACCTCGGCACCAGAAAATCCTGCTGCAGCAGGGAGATCGACAGCGGGTACAGCAGCCGCAACCGCAGCTCAGGCTGCGGCCCGCCCGGCGGCCCGCCGCGCAGCCGGCGCAGCGTCACCAGCGCGGCGGCGCGCAGCAGCTGCCTGCCGACGTCGGCGGGGAACCGATGGCTGCTCTGCTCGGGTTTGGGGGCAGGCCGGGGGAATGGGCCGAAAGGCAATTGCCGAATTGCGCCACACGCATGACGACGCATGGCAGAAGCGTGCGCGGCGTGCGACAAACTGCACAGCCCAGGGCGTGCGTGGCGCGTGGCAGGGCTGCGAGGCACTATCTGGCCTGCACCGCGGCCGCGCACCCACCTTGATCGCCAGCGCGCCCAGCGCCAGCGCCTCCTCCCCTTCCGGCCCCTCCCACGCGTTGAGCAGCTGCACCAGCCGGACGTCCGCCACCTCAGCAAACTCCACGGCGCCTGCCGGCGGTTTGCAGTTGTTTGGGGGCGTTTGGGGGGCGTGTGTGGAGGAGGTTTGGGGTTTGGAGAGAAAGTTGATCCCAGGGCGTCTGGACTGCCAAAGCCCTCCCGCAGTTTGTGTAACGGCAGCGTGAGCGGCGGCGCCACCCCCCTCCGAGCGCAAACTCACGCAGCGGCAGCGGCCGCGCCCCGCCGCCGCCCGGCCCGCCGCGCTCCCTGCAGAGTAGGTGCAGCGGCCCCGGCCCCGGCGACCAGCAGAGCGCCTCCGGCCCCGCCGCCGGCGCGCAGCGCGGCCAGCCGTTGTCCGCCGCCGCGGCGGCGGTGGCGTGCAGCCTGCGAGCGGCGGGTTTGGGGGGTTTGCGGCGGCGCCACCGAGGCCGGCTTTGAGAGGGCAGGGAGGCGGCGGCGTACGCAAGCTTTGGCCTGCTGCGGCCAGCCAGGCTGGGGCGCGCGCCGCTGCCCGCGCTCCTGGGGTCCAGCCAGCCCCCGCGCCAGCCGGCGGGCCCCAATCCCCCCGCAGTCGGGCGCCCCCCTGCAGCTCCCGCCCACCCCTCTGCCAGCAGGACAACGCCCTCGCCGGCGCGCGTGAGCCAGCTGCCGTCGGGCGGCGCGGCGCGCTCGACGTGCGTCCACAGCGCGCGCGCCGCATGCGGGTCGCGCACAGGCTCCCACGCCCGCGCCGGCCCCGGCGCGCCGCCGCCGGCCGCCATGCCGCGCGCGCGCGCGCGGGCGCGCCGGTCAAACGGCCGCGGCGCGGGGACGCGGGGCGGCGGCGGAGGGGGAGGTGGGGCGCGGCGGCGCGGGGACTGGGGGGCGCGCGGGCGGCCGGCGGGCGCGGCGCCTCGGCATCGGTCTGGCGGTGGTTTGCGGCCGGCGCGGTGCCCCGCCGGGTCGACGCCGCCGTGGGCCGGGCCGCCCGCTGCCCGCGGGACTCGTCAAGGGGTCGAGCAGCCGAGGCTCTGGTGCGGAGCGCGCGGGTTTCACAAAACAAACGCGCCCCCGATCTTTTTTTATCAAACGAACCGCGGCACGCGTTCCGCAGATCATCCGGGACCGTCGGCTCGCGCCGCGCCCAGTACAGCAGCGCTGCGGCGGGCGTAGCGCCTCCCACGTACAGCAGCCAAAGAGGCGCTCCGGCCCGGCGCGCCGCCGCCGCCGCCGCGCCGCCGCCGCCGGCCGCGCCTTGGGCATGGCGGCGGCGCCGCCGGAGCGGAGCCCGCTGGAGGTCGTCCAGCTCCCCGCGCTCAGCTCGAACTACATATACCTGCTGAGATCGGGTGGATCCACCGCCGTCGTCGATCCCGGGGACGCCGGCGTCGTGGCGGCCGAGCTGCAGCGCAGGTGCGAGGCCGCACGCGGCGCCAGCGGCGGGGCGCGTGCGGCGAACATGCACCCGCGGCGCAGCCCGGCTGTGGTGCGGCGGCCGGGCTGCGCAGCACTGCCTGCCACGGACTGCTCAACCGCCCGCGGCCGAGGGCGCTCGCCGGCCAGGCCCGCTGCCGCCGCGGCCGCCTGAAAGCCCAGCCACGGCGCGGTGCCGCTGGCGCTCCGGTCGCTCCTCACCCTTGCTTGCCCACGCCGCGCGCGCGCCGCAGGGGCTGGCGGCTCGATGCCGCGCTGATCACGCACCACCACGCAGACCACACCTTCGGGCTCGGCGCGCTGAAAGAGGAGTTCCCTGATTTGGAGGTGCGCGCTGAGCGCCACGCGTGAAGTCCACACCGCCTGCAGCCGGCCAGCGGGGCTCCGTCAGCGCGCTGGTCGTTGCAGCCGAGCGCCAGTGGCGCGCGCGCTCTCGCAATGGCCCGCTTGCAACCCCGAGGATCGCCCGCCCCAAATTGGCTTCGCGGTGCAGCGCGCGCGCCAGCAAAATGAACAAGCCCCCCGCCCCGCAAACTAACGCCGCCGCCGCCAGGTGGTCGGCCCCCGCGCCGACGCGGCGCGCATCCCTTTGGTCGCCACCGCCCTCGGCGAGGGCGACGAGTGGTCGCTCGGCGGCGTCCGCTTTCGGACCCTCGAGGTGCCGGGGCACACGCGCGGGCACGTGGCTTTCTGGTGCCCAGAGGCGCGCGCGCTCTTCCCAGGTGTGCGCGGCCTGCGGCTGGGGCCGATTTCTGAGTTCTGCCGCGCCGCTCGGTTTCCGCGGGGCCGGCGCAGCTCTGGTGTTTTTCTTCAACGCCCGAAACCGGGGACGCAGGCAGGGCCGCGGTCCAGTTGACCAACCGCTGACCGGGCGGCCGGGCCGCCCGTCGGCCGCGGCGCCGTCCTCCGTCCGCGGGGAATCTGAATCCCATCCTGTCCGTCCCCCGCCGCAGGCGACACCCTCTTCGGCCTCGGCTGCGGCATGCTGTTTGAGGGGGACGCCCAAACCATGTGGCGGTCCCTCTGCAAGCTCGCCGCGCTGCCGCCGGAAACTCTGGTGGGCGCGCCACAGCGTTGCTTGTCAATCATGGGATTCGCACCTCCCACCCGCCCCTCCCGCCCCACCCGCCTGACCTGCCCCACCCGCCGGACACACCTGGCGCAAGAGGCGCTTGCGCACCTGGCCCTTTGCTGCCGCCCAGCACCCGAAACGGATGCGGCGCCGCCGCCTGCCTGCCTCGCTTTTCGCCGCCCCTGACCGCCCGCCGGCCCCAATCAACCCCAACCGAAGGTTTACTGCGCTCACGAGTACACCGCCTCGAACGCGGCGTTCGCGGTCGGCGTCAACCCCTCGAACGAGGCGCTCGCGGCGCGCAAGGCGCGCGTCGACGCGGCGCGCGCCGAGGTGCGCCGCTGCGGGGCCCGCGGCGCGCGCGCGGGTGGGCTAGGGCTGCGGCCGGCTTTCAGCGGGTTTGGCGGCTCGCTGTGCCGGGCCACGGGGGCGGCGGCGGCGGTCTCGGCAGCTTCCAAGCTCAGAATTTGTTAACCCTGTCCCGCTTAGTAAGCGCGGCACTCCCACTTTGCGCCCCTCAAACTCCAGGGTGAGCCCACGGTGCCGAGCCTCCTTTCCGAAGAGCTCGAGACCAACCCCTTCCTGAGGGCCGGCGCCGACCCAGAGCTGCGCGCCGCCGCCGGGGTCGGCGGGGGCGCGCCGGACTGGGCGGTTTTGGGGGGGCTGCGGGCGCGGAAGGAGGGGGTCCGGGGGCGGCTGGTGCGGACGGTGCTGTACCCACTGGTGGAGCGCCTGCCGGCGGGCGTCGCCCGAATGCTGGCTTGAATCGTGTAAGCAAACGCACCATCATCGCGGCGGCAGCGGCGGCGACACTCGAGCCGGTGCCGCCGCCGGCGCCGCCTTTCAGCGCGTCGCCGCCGCCGCTCCCCCCGTCCTCACCGCAGCTTCGACCGGTGGGTCTCACGATAGCATCAGACAGCCCTGCGCTATGATCCCTGCGGGCGCGAGGCTCCTTGCAGAGGCCCGGCTGGGCCTGCTCCTCCGGGAGGGCAAGACGCTCACGCCGGACACGCGAAAGGGAATGCTGCGCGTTATACGGGTGCGTGCAAGGGGCGGGGCGGGACGGCCGAGAGCGCGCGTGCCGTGCCCCGCCGCCCGCGCAGCACGCGCGCGCGCATGCGTGCGCGGCGCCGCGCCGCGGCCCGGCCGCGCCCCTCACCGCGCCGCCGCCCCCCGGCCCGCCGCCGCAGACCGAGGACGGGCTGGTCCATCTGATGTGGGCGGAGCGCACCGACGGCGGCGTCAAGGCCGAGGCGGAGCGCGACGTGATCGTTTTTCCCGACGAGGCGGCGTTCTCGCAGGCGAGGGTCAAAGCTTGGCGGCCCGTGGATTCTTTTTCTCCTGTTTCAGCTGCAGTTGCATGGAGCCCGGGCCGCCCCCAAGGCGCATGCAAAGCGCGCCGATCGACGGGTGGCACCACAGCGGGGTTTGCCAGAACGGTCCGTGAAGCGGCGCGCGGCGCGCGCTCGTCACGCGCCTGCCCCACAACCGCCGACCGCCGGCCGCCGGCCGCCCGCGCAGATCCCCAACCAGCGCGCCGCGGCGCTCAAGTTTGCGCACGAGCCCGACCGCAACCTCTTCTTCTGGTGAGCCGGCACGCCTCCCCCCCCGCCCGCCCCGGGTGGGGGTGGGGGCGGGGGGGGGGGTGGGGGTGGGGGGGGGGGGGGGGGTGGGGGGGGGGGGGGGGGGGGGGGGGGGGGGGGGGGGGGGGGGGGGGCGGGACGGACGAGAGCGCGCGTGCCTCCCCCCCCGCCCGCGCGCCCTGCACGCGGCGGCCCGGCGCGCGCCCGGCCGCGCGGCGGCCCGCCTGCTCCCCCTTCGGTTTCGAAACCCCCCGCTCACCCCCCCCCCCACCCCCACCCCCACCCCCCCTCCGGTGCGTGCGCGCAGGATCCAGGAGGGCGAGCCCTCCGCCGACGCCGCCCTCCTCTCGCGCCTCGACGCCGCCATCAACACCCCGCTGGGCGGGGACGGGGGCGGGGAGGGGGACGAGGAGATGCTAGAGCCGGCGGGGGCGGGCGCGCCGGCGGCGGACGCGCTGCTGCGGGGGGCGCTGGCGACGTGAGCGCCCGGGGGGGGGGGGGTGGTTGGGGCGCTTCATTTCGCGCGCGCGCGTTTTTTTAAACGCCCGTTTGCGCGGGCGGCGGCCGTGTGTGCGCCGCCGCCGCAGCAGCAGCAGCAGCAGCAGCAGCAGCAGCAGCAGCAGCAGCTTGTGCGGCACCGCCCGCCCACCGCAAGCGCAAACGCAAACACGCGCCCCCCTCCCCGCAGCGGCCCCGGCGCGGGCATGGAGGTGCCGGGCGGCCCGATGGTGGGCAGCCTGCCGCAGGGGCCGGGGCAGGACCCGTGGGTCGGCGACGGCGACCCCGCTGCCCAGCTGGCGGCCATGCTGAGGTGGGGCGGGAGGACAGCCCGGGTTTTTTTTACGGATGCGCTGCATTAGGGGGCGTGGGTGGAAAGTTGGGGGTTGCAGAAGGGCCGCGTTTGCTGGGGGTGTGGGGCGGTTTTGGGGTTTTCGCGGGTGGGGCGTCCCGAGCAGCTTCCCCAACCCGCTTGCCCGCCTTCCCCCGCCCAACCCCCACCGCCCGCAGCGGCATCGCCAGCGGCGGCGCCGGCGGCGGTGCCGGCGGCGGCGCAGACGCGGGCTCCGCGCTCGGCGCGGCGCTGCTAGCGGCGCTCGCGCGCCAGCAGCACGCGCAGCGCATGCGCGGCGTGGCGGCGGGGCCGAGCCTTGCTGACGTGCTGCGGCCGGAGGTGGTGGCGCCGCTGCTGGCAGACCCAGAGGCGGGCCTTGCTTGCTGTTTGCTTTCCTTTGCGGGGCTTCTTTTTCGTTTGGGGGGCCGCTTGAAAGGGGTGTCGCTCCCTGCTGTCCCGCTCAACGCCCCAGCTGTCACATGCCACGCTTTCAAACAAGGCAGGCCCCCAACCCCCCAAAAAACACAGGTGCTGGCGCGCCTGGGGCAGCACCTGCCCGAGGAGCACCGCTCCCTGCCGGAGCTGCGCGCGCTGGCGCGGTCGGCGCAGTTCCAGCAGCAGCTCGCGGCTTTCAGCGGCGCGCTGCAGACGGGGCAGCTGGACCTTTCGCAGTTTGGGCTGCGCGCAGAGGTGGGCGGGGAGCGCGTGTGTTGTTGCGTGTGTTTGTTGCATGTGCCCTTTCCACTTGTTTGCCTGTTGGGGGGGACCTGGAACCTACTGCCTTAAGCTGGACCCCCTGAACCACAAAAAGAAAACCCCAAAAGCAACAGCCATAGTTCAACCCCCCACTCCAAAGTCCAAACCGAATCCCAAACCACAAAAACGCGCGCCAAAATTTTAACCCCAGGGCTTCAGCGTGTCGGACTTTCTGCGCGCGCTGGAGGATTTGGTGGAGAGGGAGCGCGCGGGGGAGGGCGGCGCGGGGGGCGGCGGCGGCCGCTGACGTGGAGGCGCTCCCTCGCGCTCGTGGGGTTTTGCCCCGCCGGGGGTCCGTGCGGTTTGCGAGGGCCAAAAAGGGCTTCGAGGGTTTGGCTTCCTTTCCAGGCTGCTGCTTCCTTTTTGCACGCTTTGAACGTTTGCATGTCATCATAGGCGCCCGCCGATCGGATCAAATCGCCAGAGTGCGGCCTGGCGGCCGGCCGTGTTTCGGCACCCCGCCGCCGCCGGTGCGCCCTTCCGCGTGCTCTCTGTATGCCTCAGACGAGAGTGTACGGTAATAAGTCGCTTTTTCAACTCGGTTTTCAGCGTACAGTGCAGAGGAAAGGAGCAGCGGGCTCCGGGAGATCAATTTCGAGTCCGCAGCTGTTCGCCGCGACAGCGCAGCGCCCCCCCATTGAGGCGCGGGCGCAATGAGCGTGCGCTGCCCTGGACAATGGGCGCGGCCGGGCCCGCAGCCGCGGCCCGCAGCCGCAGGCGCACCCGCCCGGCAGCGGCGGCGCGCCGCGCCCTCGCGCGCCCAGCCCCCCACCTCCTCTTCCGCTGCCGCCGCCGCCGCCGCCGCCGCGGCGCCGCCGCCGCCCGTCGTCCCCGACCCAGCCTGCGACGCGCTCGCGGCGGCCGCGGGCGTGCTGCAGGACCCGCCGCTCCTCGCCGCCGCCGCCACGCCGCGCGGCCGCGGCCTCGTCGCGCGGCGGCCCGCGCCGCGCGGCGCGGTCGCGTCGGTGCCCCTCGCCAACGCCTTGGTCATTTCGGACGACCCGCTGGGCTCCATATCCGTTTTCGGGGACAAGCAGCAGCGCGCGTGGCAGGAGGCGCACGGGGAGCTGCCAGAGGAGCTGCTAGACTTCCTGCAGGGTTGGCTTTTTTGGGTGCCGTTTTTCACTACGGTATTACCTTTTCCAAAGGGCGGGTTGACTTTTGGGAAGCTCTTTGTTAGTGGTCTGCGCGTGACGCGCGTGTGGCGCATTGTGGGTGCGGTGTGTTGAGGTCTTTTCTTTGGCTGCGCGAGGCAGCGACCCGCGGGAGGCCTCGAGAGGCAGCAGCCCCGCAAACAGAGGAGCCGCGCCACCAAACCGCCGCAAACGAACAAAAACCGCCGCCCCGGCCAAATGGACGCGGCCTGGTACCTAACCGCCGCCGTCGAACAAAACAAAACGCCGAAAACCGCCCGCGCAGGCGACGAACGGTGGGACGCCCGCATGTCTGCCTGGCTGCTGTGGCTCCGGGCCCACCCCCCCGGCCCCCTCTGGCGCGCGTACCTGGGGCTGCTGCCCCCCGAGTCGGGGGCGTGCTGCCTGCTCAACTTCCACGACCCCCTGGAAGCTGCCGAGCTGCAGGTGCCGGAGCTGATGAGGGAGGCTGAGGTGCAGGCGCGATGGTGCGGTTTGTCATATTAGTCAAACGTTTGACCGATTTGAAAGCCGGAAGGCGCCCCGGGATTGTTTGTTAGGGGTGTGTGTGCAGGCGCGATGGTGAGGGTTGGCCGAAACGGTTGAATGCATGCGCAGTTTTTGGGGCGGGCACGGTCGGGCCTGCGGTGGGGGCAGGAACTTTTGGGCGCAACTCTCGGTTGGGTTTGGGTGGCCAGAACAAACCGCCAACCATAATGCTGAAAACAAAAACGAAAACGAAAACGAAAACAAACAAAACCCAAAAAACGGCAGGGCGGAGCACCTGCATTGGGACTTTTTTGCCTCCCACGGCGAAAAGCGCAGCGGCCGCATCGGCGGCGGCGGCGGCGGCGGCGGCGCGCTGCTCCCCAGGGCCGCCGGCAAGCTGGGCGGGCTGCGGCTGGGGGCCGACCTGGCGACCTCCCTTTGGGCCATTTCTATGGTTAGGTGGGCCCGGGCTGCTGGGGTTTGGGGGGGGGGACGTGCTGGTTTTGTTTTGGGGGGGGGGGGGGGCGTTTGGGGTTTGGCCCTTCGTGCGGCTGCGGTTGCCGCGGCGATGTGGTCAGCGGCTTGGCCGCGGCGGGCGTGGGGCCGGCAAATCAACTAAGCTGGTATCAACCCAACAAAGCCAAAACCAACATCCCTAACAAACCCAACAAACTTGACAATCTTAATCCTTGGTAAACCCCGACAACCCCAGGACCAGGACTTTCTCTGACGAGGTCAACGGCGAGGGCATCACCCTGATGGTGCCCTTTTGCGACGTGGGTGGGGGGGGGGGGCCGGGGCCGCTTTTGCTTGCCCCTTTCCTTTAGACTTTGCTGGCTGCTCCGTGCGCCCCATTGTTTTAGACTTTGCTGTCTGTTCTTGTGCGCCCAACTGTTCCCCCGCTGTTTTTGTGTGCCCGCGGGTTCGATTTGGGCGGCCCAGTGTTTTGGCGCCGGCGCCGCTGAAACCTGAGCCCTTGCACCCCGACCCCCAAACCCAAAGCCCGAAACGCACCCACCCCCCACCCACCCCCCAAAAACCGCCGCAGCTGGCCAACCACGGGGGCGAGGCGCAGAACACCACCTTCCTCGTCAGCCAGGACCGCCGCAGGTGCGGGCGCGCGCGCGCTGGCTATGTTTGCCTTGCTTTGCCTTTATGTATTTCCCCCCGCGTCCCCATGAGCAGCTGTTGAGGAGCATATCCAGCCAACCCCCCCTCAAAACCCCCTCAAAACCTCTCCCCCTCAAAAACTTCCCACAACAAAACCTCCCCCCCCAAAACCTCCCACCGGCAGCTTTGAGCTCCGCGCGCTCCGCCCTCTGGCGGTCGGGGAGGAGGCGCTCATCACCTACGGCGACCAGAAGCCAAACGCGGAGCTGCTGCGCGACTACGGTGGGGCGGTTTCGGCGGTTTTGGGAAGAAACGAGGCGGCTTGATTAGGAACGTGACGGTTTCGGCGGTTTTTTCCTGCCTTGTCTGGCCCGGTTTGTTGCGGGTTTCCCTCTTGGTTTGAGGAATCAATCAGCGAAAGCTTTCTCCAACTAACCCTGCAGTTGACCCCTGAACCCTGCAAAACCCAAACCCTGCAAAACCCTGAATGCCTCCCCGCCCAGGCTTTGTCATCCCGGGAAACCCCCACGACCGACTAACCTTTTTGGCAGAGGAAGATGACGGCAGCGGCGGCAATGGCGGCGGCGGCGGCGGCGGCAATGGCGGCGGCGGCAACGGCAGCGGCGGCAATGCCAGCGGGCAGAAGGAGCGGCGAGGCGGGCTCGGGCTCAACGCGGCCAGCCTGATGGAGGTGCGTGGCTTGCATTTGTGTGCCTGTTTTGCTCGCGTGGTTGTGTGTCTGCGGGTGTTTGTGGTGGGGTCTGGGCTTTCGTCTGCTGCAAAAGGACATCACAAAAAAACACAAAATGCGCAGGCCGCGGGCTTCACCGGAGACCTCTCAAAGGGCGAGGTGGAGCCGGTAAACGGCCCCGCCGGTAGCGACAGCGACGGCGACGGCATCGACGGCGGCGGCGATGCCGGCGCCAGCCCGCGGTCGCTGTCTGCGGCCCGCCGCCGCGCCGCGCTGCTGTCGCTGCCGCTGACGCCGCGCCGCGACGACAGCGGCGGCCTCTTCGGCTGGGCCAGTGCGCGCGCGTGGACGGCCGCGGGCGAGCCGCCGCCGGCGCCGCTGGCGGCGGCGGCAGTGCCCGCCGAGCGCGCCGCGGTCGCCGCGCTGCGGCGGCGGCTCGCCGCGCGCGCCGCGGCGCTGCCCACTTCCGCGGAGGACGACGCGGCCCTCCTGTCCGGCCCGCCGGCGGGCGCGGCGGCGGCGGGCGCGGCGGCGGCGGGCGCGCGGCTAGCGCCGCGCGTCGAGGCGGCGGTGAGGGCGCGGCTGGAGCACAAGCTCCTGCTAGCAGAGGCGGACTCGATCCTCGCGGGATACGAACGGGCGCTGTCGGGGCGCCCCAAGTAAACCGACGCGCGGGGCGTTTCGGTTGGGCCGATCCATGCCAAAAGGGGGGCCAGAACCTGACCCTGGCTGAGGGGAAAGCGGCCCCCTTGAGTCCTTGGCAAGGGCTTTTGGGGCCCAGGGCAGGGGGTCCTTGGGGCCCCGCAGTTACTAAGGTTTCTGAGGGTTTGTCACAGATGCGCAGCCTGATGCCTGCGCACGAGGGGTTAGTGGCCGGCTGGGGGAAGGGGTTGAGGCGCTGGTTGGGGTAGGGGTGGTTGGCCGAAGGGCGGTCCGCCCGGCGGCGTCCGGCGGCGTTGACCGGCGCCAGCCGCCCCCGGCCGCGCCGCCATTTGTGTCGGGGGCACTTGTGAAGCGCGCGCCGCCGCGGCGCGGCGCCCGGACTGCGGCCGGCGGGGGGATTGCGCTGCCAACCCTGCCGCGTCGCGTCGGCGACAACGGCCGCGACGCGACGCGCGCCCCCCCGCGCCCAGTCCGCGGCGCCGCCGCGCGCCCAGCGGCTCGGGCACGGCTCCGGCTTGCCCCGCGTGCGGCGCCATTGGGGCGCGGAGGCCGCGGCGCGGGCGCGGGCGCGGCGCGAATTTGCGGTGACGCGCGCCCGGCCTGCTTCCGCGCCGCCGCCGCGCATTTCTCGTCCGCCGCCTTCGCGGCCCCCCGGATTGAGAATTGATGAGCGGAACCTTCAAAGAAGCGCGCTGGGCGCCAAAACCACACATTGGCGCCACCCCCGAGATTGTTTGTTGTGCCCGCGCATCCAGACCAGCCCTTCCGGTATCGCGCCCCGGGACGCCCCCCGGCCCAGAGAAGCCGATAGATCGGCGTTTTTGACAAGTGGGACCCGCCGGCGGGCCGCGGCAGGCATGCCACACGCCAACGCGGGCCGCAGGCTGTCGGCCGACGCGCCCGGCCTGTCGTTCGAGTGTCTGGAGACGATCGAAAAGGTGGGAGGCGCTGAAGTGCGGGCGGGCGGGCCGCGGTGGGCCCCGCGCGGGTGGGACGCTTTCCCACCGTGCGGCGACCGGTGGTCGCCGCACGGTCCACGCCGGCGTGGACCGGCCCCGCAGCCCTGCCAGGGCGTGCCAAGGCGTTGGAAATGCCGGAATACGGAGTTTCAAGCGGCAACGCGCCCCGCACGCTCCCTCCGCAGGCCCCGACGCAGGCGCCCTGCACCCCGATCGCCACTTGGGGCCCCAGCCGCACCGCGCTCGACGCCCTCGACGATGATTGCGACTACTCAGAGCACCTGCGCGCCCTCGAGGTGCGGGGGAGGCGGCGGCGGGGCCGCAGCGGCGGGCCCGGCCTGCGCGCCCCCAGCGCCCTCGCCCGGCCTCGCCAGCCCGCCGCCGCAGACCGGCCGCGGCGCTCCCACGGCCACCCCCCTCGTGCGCGCCAGGCCGCCCCCTCACCCCATTCGTCCCCCCAAATTCCGCAACCCCCGACCCCCCCCCCCCAGGCCTCGAACCGGGTCGACGCCCAGTACATGAGCCACCACGCCGCCGCCGCCGCCACAGCGGCCGCCGCGCCCGCCGCGCTGCTCACGCCCTACGGCCGCGCCAGCGCAGTCGACTGGATGGTCGACGCCGCGTGGCAGCTGGGCGTCTCCAACGACGCGCTGTTCCTGGCCGTGGCGCTGCTGGACCGCTTCCTCTCGCGCCAGGCGCCGCCCGGCGCGGCGTGCGGCGTGCAGCTGACGCTCGTGTCGGCGGTCTGCCTCTGGGTCGCGGCAAAGTGAGCGGCGTTTTTGGGGCGGGGGGACTGCATGCGGGCACGCATGCGCGCGCACGCGCGCAGCGGCTGCATGCCGCCCGCCTGCGGCGCGCATGGCGGCCGGCCGGCCGCAGCCGCTGCACGCATGCGGCAGCCAGACGGCGCGCGGCAGCATGCACAGCGCCCATGCGGCGCAGCGGCCCGCCAAAGCCCCAAACCAACGCCTCGCCGCCCCAAAACCCGCCCGCTCCCTCGCCATAGGTACGAGCACAGCAGCGCGCCGCCCCTCGAGCTGTTCAGCCGCTGCCTCCTCCGCGGCAGCTTCCCCACCTCGGCGCTGCTGGCCATGGAGGCGGAGCTCCTGGCGGTGGGTCCCGCCCCGCGACGGCCGTTGCGGCCGGGCGCGCGCCTTGTCGGTTGCAACCCGCTGCGCAGCCGCCGCGCCCCGCTGCCGGCGCCACGTGGCCGGGCCACCCCCCAGACCTTGCCCTGACCGCCTGCCCGAAGCCCAACTCCTGAAGTCAGACCCCCCTTAAAACCCCATTCAAACCCACCAAATTCCCACCAAAACCCCCACCAACCCCCCCCCTCAGGCCGTCGACTACCGCCTCGCCTCTGTCACCACCGCCAAGACCTTCCTCCGCCGCGTCATGTTCGATCTGGGGGCCTCCGAGGCGGCGCGCGGCTCCCGCGTGGACGAGCGGCTCTACTTTCTGTCCTCATACCTGGCGGAAGCTTCCCTACTGGAGTACGGCCTCCTCGCCTACCTCCCCAGCCGCGTCGCCGCGACGGCGTTCGCGCTGGCGCACACGCTGCTGGGGCGGCCGCTGCCGGCCGAGGGGCTGCGCGAGCTCACTGGTTACGGCCCCAGCGAGCTGGCAGAGCCGATGCGGTGGCTGCACCATGTGCATGGGAGCCTCGCGTCGGCGGGCAGCCTCTATGCGGTGACAGTCAAGTACCTAAACCCCGACATGGCCGCCGCGGCGGCGGTGCCGCCGATCGTTTCCGCCGGCGACGCGCGCCTCGCGGCGCGCGTCGTGGGCGCGGCGGCGGCGGCGGCGGCGGCGGCCGCCGCCGCCGCCGCGACTGGCGCGCTGCAGGGCGCCGCGCCGGCGGCGCCGGCAGCGGCGGCGGCGCCGGCAGCGCCGCGGCCGCAGGGCTGCGGGCGCGCCGGCGAGGGCTGCTGCGGCGCCGCGGGCGGCGGCCCGCCCGCGGCGCGGCTGACCGCGGTGGCGTGACGCGCCCGTGGCCTGCAGCGCGCGCCGCGGCCCCCCGGCCGCACGGCGGCCGCACGCAGCTAGACGCGCGGCGGCGCCGCGCGCGGGGGCCCGCCGGCGGCCGCGCTCACCGCTCGGCGCGCAGCCGGCCAGTAGCGCAGCGGCCCGTTCCTTTTCAGCCCAGCGCACGGCGGCCCCGCCCGCCGCGCAGACGGCGAACGCTCCGAAGACAGCCGGCATCATCAGGCAGCGGACGCCCCCCCCCAGCAGGCGCAGGCGCCGCCGGCACGTGCGCGAGGCCCGTTCGCAGGCCGCGCGCCCCGCGGCGCGTCGCGCCGGCGCCGCCTCGGGTCGCCGGCGCCGCCGCCTAGGGCGGCCTCGGCCGGCCCCCCACACCCGCTCCCATTGCGTCTCTAGCGTCTTGCACTGTTCACTGGGAAGCCGGTGCACCGGCGGGCATCAACGCTGCATTTCCGGGTCAAAGGGGCTCGAGACAAGACTAGTATGCATTATCAGGCGGGCTGTTTGCGCGCGCGCGCGCGCCCGGCCGCACGCGCCGGCAGCGCGTGCGAGCCCGCGCGCGCGCGCGCGCCCGCCCGCCGCCCCCGCCTTTTCGAACAAACTCTCGATCCCTAACCTGCGCTCACTTGAGGGGACTGCAGCACTGTTGGGAACCAACCAGGCAGAGCGCTCACATCGCACGAACCCCGGGCAAACGCCTATTAAACGCCTTGCAACGACGGCCTGCTGTTTTAGGCACGCAAGCGAACCTACCGCCACCCCCTCCCCCCTGGCCGCTCGAAGCGGGCCTCGAATCCGAACACAATGGGGCCATTCCAGCACCAACGCTCACTTCGGCGCGCGCCCGAGGCCCGCCCCGCCGCGGGACGCGAGCGCGCTGCGCGCGTGCGGCGCCGGCGGCCGGCCCAGCCCGGCCGCCGCGCCGCGCCGCGCGGCGGCGCGCGCCCCCCCGTCGCGTTTTGCCCTGGCGGGCCTCCTTTTTTTCGGCCTTTGGAAGGCTTTCGGCGCGCGCCAATCACCCCTCACAGCACCGCAGCCGCGGCCGCCGCCGCCGGCCGGCGGGCGCGGGGCGGCGCAAGCCGGCCCCGCGCCCGACCCCTTTTGTGCGCCGGCCCCGTGCCGGCGGCGGCACCGCGGCCGGCGGACCGCCCCTGTCTCTGGCCGGCCTCCCGTCCAGGTCCCTAAACCGTGGCTATGCGAACCCTCATCGTCATGTCCCATCCCTCATCGTCATGTCCCCTCCCTCATCGTCATGTCCCCTCCCTCATCGGCCGAAATAACCAACCGCAACTTGAGCACCTGCCCCCTCCCCCCTTGCTGCGAGGCGGGCGAGGCCCCCCGACGCCGCCCCGCGGCGGCCGCGGGCGCGGCCGGCGGTCGGCGCGGCGCCCCGAGCGGGCGGGTGGCGCGGCGGGCGGCGTGGCGGGTGGCGGGCGGCGGGCAAGGCCCCACGCCGCCGCGCCCCTGCACGCGCACCCCCGCGCCCTGCGCCGGGGCGCTCCCCTGGCCTCGCCCCGTCTTGCCTCATCCGCATCCACGCCCCATTCGTCAATTGACCCCCAAAGTCTAATAAACTTGGAGCCTTTTTTTAACAGGCCGCACCACCCCCGTCCCCTCCCAGCAGCACGCTGCGCGGCACGCCCTTGTTGACCGAAACCCCTGACTCAAACCCCATACGCTGGGGCGCGCGGGACCCCCTCAGAGAAAACCTCCAACCAACACAGAGACGCCCGCGCGCGCGCGCGCCCGCCCGCCCGCCCGGCCCCCGCCGCCGCCGGCCGGCCGCCTTGCCGGCCGCCGCGCCGCCGCGGCGGCGGGCGGCGCCCCGCGCACGAGGCGCGCAAGCGCGCGCGCACGCGATGCCCCGGCCATTCCCTATTTGCTGAGCGAGTGATGAGGCATGCACCCCTTTTTGAGCCGGGCTTTGGTGCCCGGGGTTCTGAACCCCGAAACCGACCCCGCCCCTTCCCGCCGCGCCCCCACGCGCGCCTCTCGGCAAGAGGCCGCCGCGGGGCGCGGCGCCCCGAGGCATTGAAAGCGCCTTCGGTCGGAGCGAGCGGCGCGCCCCCGGGCGCGCGCGCCGGCGCGGGGCCCCCGTCGCCCCCCCCCCCCTTCTGATGGGCGACGCCGGCCCCGCGGCGCGCGCCCGCGGCGCCCGCTGGGAGGCATGCACGGCTTTTCCTTCCCCCGCCGCGCGCCGTCGGCGCGGCGCGCTGCGCCGATAGTGCCGGCGGCCCGCCGCATCGGCCGCGGGCGGGCCCGGGCGGCCGCGGCGGGGGGGCGGCCGCCCCCTCGCCGGCGGCTTTTGGCGCACGCCCGGGCCCGGGGCAGCCGTTGCCAGAGGAATGCATAGGCGCGCCGGATGCGCGCCGGCCGGCCAGGCTATCCCCTGCCCCCCTAAAAAGCAACCAAAAAAACCTGGGCCGGCACGTTTACTAAAGCAAGAGAGGCGGCCGCCGACGCGCGCTGGCGCGTGCGCCCCCCTTCAGTCTGCCTGCTTTGCTTGCCCCCCCTTGATCCAGTTCCCCCATACAACGGCATCCAGCAGAAGCACTCCCTTTCATTCGGCCCCTCCCTGCCCGCGCCGCGCCGGTCCCTGCGGCGCGGCCCGGCGTTTGGCCCTCCGGCGCCGGCGCCGGCGGATCTCCGCCTCCCAACGCACGGCCGGGCCACCGGCGGCGCGCCGCGGGCCCGGGAGTCATCAGTCATCGCCCATCAGTCAGCCCCCGCATGCAGGCCCCGCGTCCCCCCCGTGTTTCCCCGCGAGCCGCGCCGCGCCTCGCGCCAGGCCCCCTTTGGCGTGTGTCGCTTGCTTTGCAAAAGCAGTCCGACGGCCGTTTGTGTCCACCCGTCACCGGTCATTCACCTCCTTGGCCGCCCGCCCGCCCGCGCGCGCGCGCCCCGAAAGGCACCCCACCAGCCCCGGCCGCCCCGCCGGCCGCCCCGCGCCAGCGCGCGGGGCGCCTCGGCCCACGCCCCCGCTGCCTGTTGCCCTGCCGCTCCCGGCGCGCCCCCACATGCGCGCGCGCGCGCGCCTGCCTCGGCCTGGGCCCCTCCCTGCCGGCGCGGCGTCGGCAACGCCGCCGCGGCCTCCCTGTGTGTACTCAACTGCGTCTGCCTCCCCTCCCTCCCACTTCGCGCGTCACCCCGTCACTGCGGTCGCGTCACTTGTCACTGCGTTGCGTCATCCCGGTGCCGAAACACACACGAAGCCCCGAAGCGAACTGCCTTCCCGCGCGCGACCCGGCCGCCAGCCGCCGCAGTGCGCTCGCCCCGCCAACCCCACGACTCGCGCCCTGTGCATGCCCACCCCCCACCCCGGCCTCCCTGGTCGCGTTTTTGGCCCCCAAGTTCCAAACATTGAGGGCGGCCGCCCCTCCCGCACGCGCCCCTTTTCGGGCGCGCCCCGCGGGGCGGCCGCGTCCGCGGCTGCGTCATTGCGCCTGCTCCGATCGATGCCCTTTGCCCCGGATCCAAGCACCGCTTTTCTCCTGCATTGGGGTCTCTTGGGTCAACGCCCGCGCCGCCACTGCCACGCAGATGTCCCGCGCGCGCGCCAGCACGCACAGCGCACGCGACAAACACGCAACGAAGCTAGCCGGCGCGCACGCACTCAGCGCCCCCAACCCCCGCACCCCCGCCGCCCGCGCCGCGAGCCCGCGCAAAGGCGAGGCCGCCGCGGCGCGCGGGCCCACCCCTCATCTGTTCCTGCGCTGCGCCTCGCGCGTCGGCTTTGCGCGTCGGCTTTGCCCCCGCTGCTTGTAAATACCGATTCCTTCCGAGGCCTGAGGAACTGATCATTCGTCACCTGCAGGGTCGGGCCGGGGGGGCTGCCGGGATGCCTTTCGCTGCTGTCAGCCGGTTACTCTCGGGGCTGGCCCCGCGCCGCTGCCGCCGCCGCCGCCGCCGCCTCCCCCAACGCCGCCGCCGCTGCCGCCGCCGCCCCAGCCGCCGCTTTCCCCAGCGCTCTCGCCGCCGCCGCCGCCGCTGCCGCCGCCGCCGCCGCCGCCGCCGCCGCCGCCGCTGCTGCCGCCCCCGCCCTTCCCCATTCGCCCGTGCCTTTTGTTGAGCTCCTCCAGCGCCGCCTGCCTCCTCATCTTCTTCAATGATTCGATCTGGGGGAGGTTTTGGGGGTTCGGGGGTTTGGCATTCGCGCTTGGGATTTTGGGTTTGGGGGTTTGGGGGCGAATGCGCGGCGGTTTGGGAGGGCGCTCAGCGGCGCGAGCGCCGGCGCAGCCAAAGCGTGCGCGTTCGGGGCAGCAAAAGCGCACTCGCCCCGCCCTCACGTGCGCATCGACGGCCGCCGCGGGGTCCAGCTGCCTCGGCAGGTGCACAAACCGCAGCGTGCGGCCCTGCGGTTGCAAGGGGGCGCCATGCGTGCCGTTTGTGAGCGCGCGCACGCGCGTGCGGACGCTTGGGGATGTTTCGTGTCTGCCAGAAAGGGTGGGTCGGCCCAGGGCCCCTTTGCGGCGGGGTTGTCTGCTTTTCAGCACCAGACGCCGCAGGCCGCGCGCCGCCGTTTGCGGCTTGGCTGCAGGGGACCGCCCGCGCCGCAGCAGCAGCCAGGCACTCAATACAGCAGCAGCCAGGCAGCGCTGTGGTTTGCTCGAGCAGCGCGCGCACAAACAAATCCAGCAGCGGCCCGCCTTTATCAGGAGGGTCGGGTGGAGGGTGGCGGCGCCCTGCACCGGCTGCCAGCTGGCGTTCTCGACGCAGCAGCTGCCAGCGGGTGGGGGGGCGGGGGCGCACGCTCTGTTGTGCGCAATCGCTTTTGCGCGGCGGTTGGTTCGCAACTGCAAATGGACTTGCTTTGCGGCGGCGGTTGTGCGCGCAAACCGCCGTTGCAGAGGGCAACCCACGCTGCCTCGAAGCATTGAAAAGCCCCAAAGCTTCCCCCAAAGCAACGCCGCCCATTGCAGCCTCTTCAGGTCAAAGCAGCACTATTTGCGCCGCAGCTCGTGGCTGAAACAACGGCGCGCAGCGCGGGCGGTGCATCAGAAACCGCAGCAGCCAATCAAAGCGCACTTCATCTGCTCATCCACCCACAGCAGGCGCCCCGTGATGACCGCGTCGTTCCGCAGCTCGAATATCAGCCGCCGCCCCGCCACGGCGTGCAGCAGCGGCAGCAGCGTCGTCTCGCCGCGCGCCGCGGGGCGGGCGCGGCGGCGGCGCTCGGCGTCGGGCGCGGGCGGGTCTGGCGCGGCCGACGCCATGTGTGCGGGGGATCCGACGCGCTCTTTGTGAAGACCACTAGCGCGTCTGTTTTGGCGGGCTGATCTGGGCCGCAGCGATCTTTGCGTGCGCAATCAGCGTGCGATAGAGAGGCGGTACTGAATATGTATATTCATTAATACTCTTTCGCGCTACCCCTGACGGCTTTTTGGCAACCGCTTCTACACCCCCTATACACCCACAGACAAACACACGCATCGAAAGCTGGTGGCTCGATTTTTACAAGCCCATTGAAACACCAAGGCGCCTCCCCCATCGGCCAGAGCCGGCGGCGCTGCCCCAGCGCGGGGCGCAGCCAGCCTGCGGCGGCGTCTGTGGGGCGACCTGGGGGCACGAAACGCATTTGCTGCAAATCAACGCGAGAGGCGGTGCAGTCGACTCAAGGCCCCAAACCGCCCCGTGCCAACAGCGCCAGGCGCGGGGCGCGCGCCGGTGGCCTGCCTACGGCGAGGGGGTCCGGACGCGCGCAGCAGCCTGCACACGCGAGTGGATGGCATGCGGGCGGGGGAGGGGCGGCGCCGGCCGGCCGCGCCGGCCGCGGACGGATGCGGCCCTGCTGTGCGGCTGCGGCAGTTGTGTTTTCCTCGAGGGTCGGGGCCCGTCTGTGCAACGGTGCGAGTCAAATGGTCAACGAGTCAAATGCGCGAGCGCGGGCCAAATGGCCAACGCGCGGGTCAAACAAACGGCCGCCGAACGCGCTGCGTTGGGTGCGCCGCCGCGCCCGCTTGCATGATGCGTTGCGCGCGCATGCAGCAGCAGGAGGGAACAAAAGTTTGAAGCGTGAGAGGCAACAACCGGCCATGCTGAAAGGTCAACCTACTAATGAGTGTCCGCCTCAACTCGCTGGCTATTCAGTTTCTAACAATGCAAACAAACCGATTCGCGAGTCTGGCCAAGTCTGGCGCCGCCGTCTGCAAGCCCGCCCTCAACCGGCGCGCGCGGGGCTCGCAGCGGCGGCGCCTGCTGCGCCGCCGCCGCCGCCGCCGCCGTCGCCGCCGCCGCCGTCGCAGCCGCCTTCTGTGCCCTCTTCGAACAGAACCAACGGCGACGCCGGCCACCACCGCAGCGCGGCGCGCGCCGCCGCCGCGGCCGCGGCCGCCTCGTCCTCGTGCCCCTCGTCACCCTTCGGGGGCGGCGTCAGCGTGGCGGCGTCGGAGCAGGCTTCGGAAGGCAGCGGTGACGGCGCGGGCGGCGGGGACGGCGCGGGCGGCGCCGGCGGCGGCGAGGGCGCGGCCCCCCGGCGCGCCGGCGAGGTGGCGCCCCGAAGGATCGCCGCGACCGCCCGCGTGAGGCGCCCTACGGGCGACGTGGGGCGCTGCGGCTGCTGCTGCTCCTGCTGCGACGGTGTCTGCTGCTGCTGCTGCTGCTGCTGCTGTTGCTGCTGCTGCTGCGGCGCCCGCCGCTGCGGCGGCGGCGGCGCCGCCGCCTCGGCGGGCGGCGCGGCGCGGTACCGTCCGAGCGCCGCGCGCGCCCACTCGGCCGCCGCGGCCGCGCCGCGGGCGTCCCAATGCGCGTCCTCCTCCCATTCTGGCCCCTGCGGTTGCGGCTGCGCCGGCACAGGCGCCGCCGCCTCGGCCCAGCCGGCGGGCGGCGCGCGGCGCTGCCGCGGCGGCCGCCACGCGGGGGCGGCCTCTTCCGGCACCTCTGCCGGCGCGGGCGCGCGCCCGCCCGCCGCGGGCGCCAGGCGCGCTGCGAGGGAGGCGAGGCTGCCCGGGGCGAATTCCGCAGAAGCGGCAGCCGCCGCATCTGGCCCCCGCTGGCTGGAGGGCGGGCGCGGCGCCCCCTCCGCGGCGGCGGCGTCCAGAGCCGCCTGCGCCGCGCGCAGCGCCGCGCGCGCGCCGCGCAGCGCGGCGCTGCGGGGGCCGCCGCCGCCGCCGTCGTCGCCCGCCGAGAGCTCGGTCGAGGCGCGCGCGCGCGACGGCGGCCGCCCCGCCCCGCTGCGCGGCGGGGCCCCGCCGCCGCCGCCGCCGCCGCCTGCAACGCTGCACCCGCTGCTGCGCAGGCTGCTCAGCCCGCTCGCCGGCGGGCGGCGGCGGCTGCCAAACGCAGGCGTCTCCGGAGGCGACAGGGGGCGCGGCAAGCAGTGCGCGTGCCACGCGTCCAAATCGTAACCGGTCGCGGCTGCGGGGCGGGCCGGCTCGCAGGCGCCGCAGCCGTCGCAGCCTTCGGGGCTGCTGCGGGCCTCTCCAAACTCGCAGAGCGGCGATGAAGGCCGCAGCGGCTGCAGCGGCATTGCAGCGCCCCACCACGCCTCGCACTCTCCGGCGCGGAGGCTCTGCGCGGGCGGGGGCGCCGGCGCGGGCGCCGCGCAGCAGCAGCCGCCGGCGCTGGACGGCGGCCGCTGGCGCGGCGGCGCCTGCGGCGGCGGCGGGTGCTGCGCCCGCTGGCGGTGGCCGGTCGGGGGCGCCACCTCCCGAAGCGCCGAAGGGTCTGCCTCTCGCTCAGGGCATTCTTCGCCGCCCCCAGCGCCTGCCGTTGCCGAGGGGGAGGCGCGGCGCGGGCCGTTCCCCGCGCCGCCGCCGCCGCTGCCGGAGGCGGAGGCAGAGGCGCACCATTCGCAGAGCGGCAACCCAAGCCACGCGCCGAGCGCGAGGGTCACGCGCGCGTAGAGGACGAAGGGCAGCAGCGCCTGCGGGCGGCGGGGCGCGCGCGCGTCCCGTTGCTTGGGGCTGCCAGCGTTGTTGAGCTGGCGGGGCCGGCGGGCGGCTGGCGGCGCCCGCGTAGGGCGGGCCTCAGGCGCTCGACGCCCCTCGGTTCCTGGTTCCGATCGCTCCCGGCCCCTTTGCACGCGCGGGCGCCCCGCCCCAGCCCACCAGGAAGAGCGGCCAGGCGAGGGCGAGCGACCAGCGCGCCCCGCCCCGCGGCCCGGTGGGCCCTGGCACGGCCTCGGGCGTCATGGGCGACTTGAAATGGCGTTTTAAATCATTTGAGGTCGCCGAGGCCGCTCCTGGGGGCCCCGGTGGTGCCGAGGGAGGGCCGCGTTCCGTTGGGGGTCGCTGGGCGCCAGATCTGGGGACGCGAGTTGAACCAGGGAAATTGCAATGCACGGAATACCACTTCGGGGCGCGTCTAGGACCCCAGCTGGGCGTGTTGAAAAGTCACACCCAGGCTGGTGACCCCTGCACAAGAAAGGCAGAAGAACGGAGCCCGGCCAATTGCGAATTCGTGCCTCGTTCATCGCATAGCAACGATCAGGATGCCTCCAAGCGCGCCGAAGCCTCCGGGCTGAGCCTGTGCGGCGGCAGCAGGCCTCCGGGACCCCCTTCCCCGTCGGCCTGGGCGCCGCAGCGGCGCCAGATCGCTTCCTTGTGACCCAGAAATGGCTCTGGAAGACATACCGCAGGCCTGGGCCCGTCTCGCGGCGGCCGGCGATCTGGAGGACGCCATATCCGCGGCCCGCGCCTTCTTCGAGGCCGCCAACGACGCCGTGCTGGAAGAGGACGCGCCGTTCGTCGCGGAGGTGGTGCTGACGGGGCCGGACGGGATCGTGGACTTCCTCGGCCGCTCGTTCCGCACCCACCGTGCGTCCGCCCCCGCGCGCCGCGCCGCCCCCCCGCAGCGCGGCCCGCCCCGCCGCCGCCACTGCGCCTGCGGCGCCGCGCCGCCGCCGCGCCCTGGCCGAGGGGGATGCGCTGGCGCGAGCGCAGCGGGCCCTCGGACCCGCGCCCCGGCGCGCCCCCGCCGCCGCGGCGGGCGCGGGGCCCCCAACCGTCGCTGCAGCGCGGCCGCGGCGCAGCCGGCCCTCCGCTGGGGCACGCGCCGGAGGACCCACGGCCGCGGCTGCGCGGGCCGCAATCCAAACCCAAAACAGAGCTCCCGGGCAGCGCCCGGGGCGGCCGCCGCCGACGTCATGCGGCGCGCGCGCCGCATTAGTCAAACCCCTCCGGCAGCAACCGCCAACCCGCCGCAAAAAAAAAGCACAAACAACTCCCCCTCCCCCCTCCCCCGGCAGAGCGCCCCGGCGCGGAGCTCCGCGCCCGCCTGTTGGAGTTCCTCTCGCGCCTTTGGGAGGCCCTCGGGCCGGCCCGCCTGGGGCCGGAGCTCGGGGCCGCGGCGGCCGCCGCGGCGGCGACGTGCGCGCGGCTGGGGTGGGAGGAGGCGGCGGCCAAGGCCAGGTGCGGAATGGGGGGGCGGCGGCGGGCCGTACGCTGTTCGCCTTTGTGCTGCTTGTGCTGTGCGTGCGGGCCCCCGCTCGCCTGGCCCCCCGCTTTCCCCAGCCACCGGGTGGAATGGGGGCTGCCCAAAAGGCAGAACCGTCAACAGCCCGCCAAAAACAAACCGCCCCCAACCTCCGAACCCCCCCCCCCAAAACAATGCCCGCCATCAAACCGAAGGGTCGCGGCCTTCGACTCGGCCGCTCTGCTGCTGCAGTGGCAGCTGGAGGGCCGCCTGCCCGCCGGCTGCGGCCCCATCGCGGCAGACCCCCTGGGGGCCGCCAGGCAGGCCAGGTGGGGGCAGGGGGCACAGAATTGCGAAGCCATAACGACTGCTGTCGATGGTTTAGGGGGGTGTTGTTGATCGCAGGAGTGCGGCGGTTTCGGGCGGGGCGGGGAGCAGGCAACGGGGTCCCTTCCCTGCAAGGGGAGAGGAGGGAAAGGGCGGCCAGTCTTTCAGCAGTTGGGAAAAGGGGGCCGCCCCGCTCCGCCGCGGAGCGAAAAGAACTGCCCGGGGGCGGTCCCATGGCAGGCGCCGTTCCCAAAGCGCGACCCGAAAACCGCCCTCTGACGGTGACACTAATGGAATAAAACCGCCACCCCGCCCCCCCAAAACCTTAACCGCCCAGGGACCGCTATTTGCGGGACAAGGACCTGCGGGGCAAGAGCCCAAAGGCCACCGTGCGCAACGCGCTGCTGCGCTATTTCGCACTCCTGCTGCAGCTGGCGCGCGCGCAGCAGGGGGGGCAGCCGGGGCAGCAGCAGGGGCAGGGGCAGCAGCAGCAGGGGCAGCAGCAGGGGCAGGGGCAGCAGCAGCCGGGCGGCCGCGAGCGCACGCCAGGCGCCGCCGGCTCGCCGCCCGAGGGCGAGGCGGCCGCGCCGGCGCTGGCCGAGCTCGCCTCTTTCCTGCGCGACGAGTGCTGCCGCGTGCTCGGCATTGGCGGCGGCGGCGGCGGCGGCGACGGCGGCGGCGACGGCGGCGGCGGCGGCGGCGGCGAGAGGGCGCGCGGGGGGGCTGCGGAGCTGGAGGGCGCTTTGGAGGGGCTCACCGCGGCGATGGGGCTGCTGCCGGTGGGTGCTTTGGGTTTTTTTGGGGGGGGGTTTGGGCGGGTTTTGGAGGCTTGTGGGATCTGGGTGAACCGGGTGAGCGCGCTTGGGAGTTTGGGTGGGAGTGGCGCCAGTAGGTCCCCGCCTCTCAAAAGCACCCCCCTGCCAGCAACCCCAAGCCCTCCCAAACCCGGCCAATCGGCCAAACCCCGTCGAAGCGCCCAAACCCGTTTTGCACCCCGCGCGCGCAGGCCGAGGCTCTGGCGGACGTGGAGCCGCGGGCGGTCAAAACGGCCCACTCCATGCTGGTCGAGCTGCTTGGTGAGTCATGGGGTAGTCACTTGGTGTCACTTGGTGTCACTTGGTGTCACTTGGTGTCACTTGGGCTTGGGGTTTAGGTTTGGCCTTGGGGATGTGTAAGGTGCCTTGCCTTGTTGGGTTGGGCTTGGGGGTTTACGCGCGGGCCGTTTCTGGGGGGGCCAAAGCTTTGCCTCGCGGAGGCGCGCCCCGCTCTCTTTTGGAGCGCGCGGGCGGCGCTGCTGCGCGGGGCGTTTGTCGGGGCCGGGCCCTCGCCTTTCCGGGCGCCGCCGCCGCAGCTGCAGAGCCTTGCTTGGCGCAAATGTCAATGTCCACGGCTCTTTTGCTTCCGGCGTGCGTGGCCGTTCTTCCCCCAATGACATGCCGCCCTCTTCCAATCCCCAAGCGGGGTTCCCATCAAACCCCAAAACCACGCACTCCCCGGGCCAGCCGACAAAACCAAACCCCCCCGGAACCGCCCGCCCCCGAAACCGGAAAAAAAAACCCCGGAACCGCCCGCCCCCGAAACCGAAAAAATAAACCCGCAGGCCGCATCCGCACGCGCCAGCCGGTTTCAAAGTACGCCCCTTTCGTGGCCGCCGCGCGCCTGCTGGCGGCCGCGGCGCCGCGCGCCGCGCCGAGGCTGCTCCCGGAGCTGCCCGGCGGCGGCGAGCCGGGTGCGCACGCGCCCGCGTTGTGTTCTGTCCCTCCCCCCTTTCGCTTCTTCCCACTTTTCCTTTGGTCTCCCTGAGTCCGCCCGACGGCTGTATTACCCCGGAAGCAGGGATTATGAGTTTTGAAATGGGAGTTTCAAAACGGGATGGGCTGTTTCTCGCCTGTTCCAATACTGCTCCATGCTCACCCCCCAAACCCCCCCCCCACACCCCCCCCCCCCCCCCCCCCCCCCCCCCCCCCCCCCCCCCCCCCCCCCCCCCCCCCCCCCCCCCCCCCCCCCCCCCCCCCCCCCCACCCCCGCCCCAAACTCCCCCCCCCCCCCAAACCAACCGCAGCCACGCCCGAGGCGATGGTCGAGCTGCTGACCACTCTTCGGCGCGAGCTGGCGCACAAAGGCACCTCTCACGCCGCCAGCGATGCATCGGCCGCCCTGATCAGATCGGTGGGCGGCTCGGCTCGGGGTTTTGTTGGCCGCCGCATTCCGGGGTTGTGTTTGCGGGCTTGTGGTGTGCAACACCACAAGGGGCGGGACAGCGCAGCAAGGGGGCTGTTAAGCATTGCTGTTTCGGCACGGTGGGTCTTGGCTGGCTGCAAAGCTGAAACTGCCCCCCAATCCTGCCTCCAACCCCCCCCCCTACCGCCAGCTCGCCGCCGTGCTCTCCGGCCGCGCGCCCACCTCCCCGCCGCTGCCGCCCGCCGCCCGCTCCGCCGCGGTGCGCCGCCTCGCGTCCCACCTGCTGCGAAAAACGGCGTCGTGGGGGGATGACCAATCCTCGACCGCCGCGACCGGCGGCGGCGGCGGCGGCGGCGGAGGAGGGGCCACCGGCTGGCGCACTGTGAGGGACGTGTGCCAGGGGCTGGACGCGCTGATGCCGGCCATCGCCAGCCTCTGGGGCGCCGAGGTGGGGCTTTTGGAGTTTTTTGGGGGGTAGGGGTCGGGGTGGCAGGCATTTGGGCAAAACACTTTGGAGATTTTGGGGGGAGGGGCGGAGTGGCAGGCATTTGGGCAAAACACTTTTGGAGTTTTTGGGGGGGCAGGGCTGAACTGGGCGTTTGAGCTGGAAACCTCTGGTTGAAAGGCTGGCAGCTGCCTGTTCCTAGCCGACTGGTGATTCGATAACCTCCTTAATCCTTATAGGAGTCTGATAACCTGATAGCCTGATAAGCTCATAAAGCCCCGAACCGCCCCGGTTCCGAGGACTGAAGCCGGGCCGCTAAACCAGACCACCCGCGGCCGCCCCACAGCCCTGGGCCCCAACTCCCAAGCCCTCAGCCTAAAGCCCTCAGCCCAAAGCCATTGGCTGTTCTGGGGAAAGAGCGTGCGCTGGGTTACATGCCGAGGAGGAGGGGCACGCGCCCCACCAAAAGCCCCGCCGCCCGATCGCGCCGTCAGCCCGTTACGTAAGCCCCCTGGGCACGGTCGCCGTTAGGTAAGCCTCAGTCACGTCCAGCCCGGGCACGGTTGAGTCATCGGGCGCCCACGCCAGCGGGAAGTGCGAGCCTGCGGGGTTTTAGGGTTGGGGTTTAAGGGTGCAAGCTGGGTTCAAGCTGGGTAGTGAATGGGGTTTTGGCGGCTGGGATTGGGGTTTGGGGTTTGGGCATTTGGTTGACGTCAACCAAACCCCCGACACCCAATGCCAAACGCACCGCACCAGGCACAGCGCACGCGGGCGCCATAAGGGCACACATACAACCACACGACCAGTGCAAAAAAAAGCGCGCACGCAAACGAGCGAGCGCGCGCAGACGAGCACGCGCAAAATGCGCACCGGGCGTGGGCGCAAACGCCGCCGCGAATATGGCGTGCCGCTGGGACCCCGGCACCGCGTCCTTCGCCGGCCGGGGGAAGAACCAGGTCCGGTTGAGGCCCCTTGGGGAGTTTGGGGGTTTGGGGGATGAGGGGGTTTCGGGTTTAGGGGGTTTGGGGGGTTTAGGGGGTTCGGGGTCGAGGGGGTTTAGGGTTGCGGTTGGGGTTTCATGCTGCAGGCATTTTCAAAAAGAATGCCAGCACCTGCAAGGAAAAAAGGAAGCTGTGCCCACCGGGGTTCGTACTCTGCCGCGCCCGTAAAGGACCAGGCGCCGCCGTCCCAAACCTCCACCCAATTGTGGTTGTTGAAGCGCTCCCGCGCCGCGCCGCCGCCGCTGCTTCCAAACACGCCGCCGCCGCCGCTTATGCTGCCGCCACCGCTGCTGCTGCCGCCGCCGCTGCTGCTGCCGCCGCCGCCGCTGCTGCTGCTGCTGCTGCTGCCGCCCCCTTGGCCTCTCGAGGCCCAGCACGGCGTGCCTGCGGCGTCCAGGGGAGGGCTTTGCGTCTCAGACGCGGCCCGTGCCCCTCGCGGCTGCTCCGCCCAACCATGCACAGGCGCCCCGACGCCCCTGAATGGCGCGGCCGCACGGCGCCCCGGCCCCGCGTGGCGCGCGGCGGCACGACCCAGAACCCTGGCCGCGGCGTAACCGCCGCAAACACCCCAAAGCGCGACGGACAAAAAAAGCAAAGCGGCGCGCGCGCACCCGCGATGCGCGCCGGCACGCCGACCGCGCGGCACGCGCTGGCGAGGAATATGGAGAGCCCGGTGCACGACGCGAACCCCGCCGCCGCGACCTGGCCGGGGCTCATGATTTCGGGGGTCTGGTCGGGCTTGAAGAAGATGGGGGGGTCGTGGAAAAGCCCCCACACGCGGCGGTTCACGATCTGCGGAGGGCGGCCGGCGGCGCGGGGCTTGCTTTTTGGGGGCACGTTCGCTGCCGCCGGCGTTTCGCAGTGGGGCAGGCCCCGCAAGTGGCGGGGCGCAACGGCGGCGTTGCGAAGCGCGGCCGCGCCGTGCCCGCCACATGGGCGGGGCGCGCCGCGCCGCAAAGCCACATGGGCGCCGCCCCGTCGCCCACCTGCGCCGCCTCGGAGGTGCTGGTCGCGTTGGCCACGAGCGGGGAGAGCGCCTCGTAAAAGGCCGTCCTCCAGTCGTCGAACGGCTCGTCGAGGTGGCGGTAGGGGAGCACCCAGTTTAGGAACACGGGCAGCGGCACCCCGCGCGCCCAGGGGGTCGCCTTCCTCGCGCGCAGGGCCGCCACGGCCGTGTGCAGCAGGGAGCTTTCGGGCACGACGTTGCGATCGCGCTCCGGCATGTTGCGGGTTAGGAACTGCAGCGCGATCTGGAGCACCCCGTTCTCTCCCTCGCCTTCGGCGCTGAAAGGGGCTCCCTCGACCGCCATGGCAGACGCTCCGATCGCTGGGGCCAGCAGCAGCAGGCATACGCCCGCTGAGAGGGCCGGCCGGCCGCGGCGGCAGCGCGCCGCAGCACGCCCCGCCGCGCCGCTCGCCGCCATTTCAAACTGCAGGGGGGCCGGCTGAGCCGTTGGCGGCAGTGCGCGCTGAATGCTTGAACCAGAGGGGGCGCCCTTTGTGCACTAGACAGCACGAGAAGCGTGTTGATTAGTGCACGACGTCACCCGCAGCAGTCACTCGAGTCACCCGCAGCAGCCACCCAGACAACTTCCGCGCCCGAGGCGCCGCAGGAACCACCCGCCAAACCCGCCCCCCCCTTCCGCCCGCAAACTCCCCCGCCCAAAAAACAGGGCCTGCAGGTGGTGCTGTCCTCGCTGGCGCCGCTGGTGGTGGGGATGCAGGCGAGCAATTGCTGCCTTTTCGTGTTTGGGGTGGCTTGCGGTGTTGCACCAGGGGCAGGGCAGCTAAGGAAAAGGCGCGGCCAGGCGCCGTTTAAATCCTTGAAACTGCCCGTCGGCCCTCGACGCCCCCTCCCCAACCGGCCCCACCCCCAAAATCCCGAATCCCGAATCCCCAAACCCCAACCCCTCCCCAAAAAACATCTGATCAGGGTGAGGCGCCCCTGCTGTCGAGGATAGAGGACCACCAGGACGTGAGGGCCCGGTTACTAATTTGGGGGGATTACGTGATTTGGGGCGCAGGGGGTTACGTGATTTGGGGCGCAGGGGGTTAAAGGGGGGGTCAGGGGTTTAGTGATTGGAGGGGGCCAGGGGGTTGCGTGATTTGGGAGCACGGCGTAGCGGAATCGAGTACCGAAGGAGTCGCGGCTTTTGTGGGTACCGCGCCATCCCCCCAATCCCTCCTCAGCAAGAAACCAAGGCTGCCCCCCCCTCTCAACACCAAACGACGGCTCATCAACCGAACGAAACAAACACGGACAAAACAACCCACCAGCGGCGCCTGGGAACCGAGCTTTCGCTCCTCGGGGCCCTCACAAGCATTGTCCAGGAGGCGCCCTCCGCCGCCGCCGCCGCCGCCGCCGCCGCCGCCGAAGCCGCCGCGACCGCCCCCGGGGGAGGCGGCGGCGCGGCAGGCGCGGCGGCTGCGGGCGCGGCGGGCGCGGCAGCGGCGGCGGCGGTCGCGGACGCGGCGCTGGCGCTGGCGGTGCAGGGGGCGGGGCGGATTACAGGCGCGCGTGCGCCCGCGCCCCTTTTTCGAGCTGTTGCCGGCTGCGCGAGGCCGCGCGAATGCCTTTTTTGCAGGCCACCACCCTGAAAAGCCACCCCCCAAACCGCCTCCAAAACCCCTTAAAACTGCCCCTAAACCGCCCCCAAAGCCGAAAAAAGCGCCCCAACCACCCCCCCGAAACGCGCAGCCTCCTACATTTTCCAGTATGTGCGCCAGTGGTCCGAAATCCACGGCATCCTGCTGCGCCTGCTGCTGGCCGCGGAGGCCTGCGGCCCGGCGCCGCTGGAGCGCGCGGCGCACGCGCTGGCGGCGACGCTGCTGCAGCAGACCGCGCGCATAGTGCCGCCAGAGCAGGTGCGGCCTTCGGTCCTTTCGCTTGGAGAGGGGCCCTCCATGGTTTATCTGTTTTGACGGGGGATCGGCGGCCTCCCCACCAACACAAAAAGTGCCCCACAAACCGCCCCGCAAAACCGCCCCCCATAACCGCCTCCTATAACCGCCCCCAAAACCGCCCCTCCAACCGCCCAGATCATCACTGGCCAGCTCCAGATCATGGCCCAGAGCGGGCAGGCGCCCGCTGTGTGGCAGCTCTACGGCACCCTCTGGCGGTCGCTGCTGCTGGGGACGGACCTGCCGCCGGCCGCAGCGGGTGCGGCGGGGAGATGCGCTGCGGGGTTCAGCGCCTTTGCCCCGCCGGTGTTGCTACCCGCGCAATGAGCAATCCCCGCGGGCGTGCCCCCCTTGTTGGGGGGTCGTTTTCGGGGGGGTTGCGTGGGGGCGCTTTTCGAGGGTTGTGACTTGTGAGGGGGTGATGTGGCGCTTTGCTTTCGGATCCAGGCGGTCGGGCAAAGGGTGAGTCACCCTTTGCCCGGCATGAGATGAGCGGCGTAAAGCTCATCCGTTGTCGCACGCCGAACATCCAAAGCCAACCCCAAGCCAGCGCGCGCGCACATCACCGCGTGCGCACATACACGGGCGCTGAAACGACCTCAAGCCAGCCCCAAGCGACTGCGAAAACAAACCCGCACACCTCACCCCTCGACAACCAGGGTTTAGAGTTCAGCACACCGAAGCCGCACGCCAAAACCCTTCCCCTCGGCCCCCCCACACGCACACGCCAACACCCGTTCACCCACACACACCACCACCACCAACAAAACCTCCCACAACACCCCCCGCGCAGCGCTGGCGGCCGCCGCCGCGCCCTCCGGCCGCCTCGGGCGCGTCCGGACTGCCCTCTACGACTCGTTCGCGCGCCGCCTCGTGGACGACCTCCACTCCCTCGACCTTTCGTATTCCGCGCTGGGCGCGGGGCCGCCGGGGCAGTCCGGGGGCGCCGACGGGCAGTCCGGAGGCGCCAACGGGCAGTCCGGAGGCGCGGAAGGGCAGTCCGGAGGCGACGAGGGGGACTCGGAGGAAGCTGCCCTGCTGGCTGCGGAGATGGGGGCCGGGCTGGTGGCCGGCAGTCCGGGGGACATCGCGAAATTCGCAAACCTCTCGGGTGCGTTTTTTGTGGTTTGAGGGGTGGTTGCGGCTTTGTTTGCCTCGGGGGGGGGGACCCTAATCCTTTCAGGTGCGGTTTTTATTTGTCGGCGCCGCGGCCGGGGGGTTCAGGTTCGCCAGGCTGAACCCCCGCAGCCGCGCGTGCCCCCTCCAAAAAACACCTCGCCCCCGCACCGCATTGGGCGCGTCGGCCGCCGGGGTGATGCAGCGTCCACCGCCAGTCCCACCCCCGCGGCCGTGCACGCGCACCTCCCCTCCCCTCGAAAACCCTCCATTGCCCCCCGCATCGCTTCGGCGCAGCGGCTGCCGCGGGGGTGGTGGCACTCCAAGAGAACCCACCCCCGCGGCCGCGCGCGTGCCCCCCCTCCCGCCAACCCCCCCCACTGCCCCCCGCATCGCATCGCGCGCCGCGGCTGCCGCGGGGGTTAGGCGAGTGCCATCAGACCAACCCCCGCGGCCGCGCGCGCGGACGCCCCCTCCCCTCCAAATGCACCTGCCCCCCGCACCGCATCGGGCGCCGCGGCCGCGGGGGTAGTGGATCATCCAACGGTCCCACCCCCCGCGGCCGCGTGCGCGTGCCCCGCTCCCCTCCAAACCCACACTGCCCCCGCCCCCGGCCCGCCCTTTTTTCGGGCGCCGCGGCCGCGGGGCTGGCGGGCGCCTCGCGAGGAACCGCGACCGCCCCCGCGGCTGCGCCCCGCAGCCTCGAAGCCCCCTGCCGCGGGGGTACGTCGCAGTCGCGGAAAGCCCACCCCCGCGGCCGCGCGCGCAAACGCCGTCCAAAGCAAACCCACACACTGCCCCCCGCACCGCATCGGGCGCCGCGGCCGCGGGGGTGTCGGACCCCCTCAGGAGGACCCACCCCCGCGGCCGCGCGCGCGCAGCCCCCCCTCCAAACCCCCCAACTGCCGGCCCCGACCCGCCCTTTTTTGGGGCGCCGCAGCCGCAGGGGTCGGTGGATGTCGAGAAACCCCGCGGCCGCGCGCGCCCCGCCCCCTGCCCCCTGCCGCCCCGCCCCACAACAACGCGCCGCCGCCCCGCGGGTTACGTGATTTCCACTGGCAACCCGCGGGCCGGCGCGCGCCCCCCGAAAACCCCGAAAAACCCCCCCCCCCCCCCCCCCCCGCCCCCCTCCCCCACCCCCGGCCCCCCCCCGCCCGCCCCTCAACCCCCCCCAAAACCGCAGCCTTTGCCGCCGACCTCCTTTTGGCCTGCGGCCCCGGCCCCTTTGCCCCCTGGGCGTTCTTCCTCAGCGCTGAGCTGGCGGTCGGGGCGGCGCACCGGCCGCTGCTGTCCGGGTTTTACAGGTGCGGCGGCTTGGGGGTTTGGGGGTTTGGGGCCTTTCCTTGTGTGTGTGTCAAAGGGCGAGGACCGCTAAACCTCCGAAGCCCCTCACAGCCCCCCAAACCCTCAAGAACAACCCCAAGCCACCTCACCCCCCCTCAACCCACCCACCCAAAACGCAGGATGCTTTCGGCGTCAATGCAGCTCTGCGACAGGGCCGGACTGCTAGGGCCCCAACCGCACGCCGCCGCCGCCGCCGCCGCCGGCGGCGCAGGCGCGGACCCGGCATCCCCCAGGCACGGCGAGGGCTCCGGTGGCGGCGGCGGCGGCGCTATAGAGAGCGGCGGCGGCGGCGCTGTGGACGGCGGCGGCGGCTGCGCCGGCCGCGACGCGGCGCTGCGGGCGGCGCTGGTGGGGCTTTACCGGGAGAGCCTGCGGGAGGTGCTGGCGGCCTGCAGGTGGGGGCTGTCGGGGTTGTGTTTGTCGGGCCGCGTCTGGGCGTGTTCTGGGCGCGGCACGCCCCCAAAGCCTCCCAAAACCGCCCCAAACCCTCCAAACCGCCCCAAACCGTCCCCAAACCGCAAAAACCGCCAAACAACGCCCCAAATTTGCCCCCCAAAACCGCAGATCGTACAGCGATGATCTCCTGACCGCGTCCCTCCAGCTGCTCCTCGCCGCCCCCCCCTCGGTCCTCTCCCCGCGCGAGCTGCTGCCCCCGCTGCAGCTCGCGCTGCGGGCGGGGCTGGCGGACGCGTCCGTGGCCGCCGTGGCGGTGGGGGCGCTCGAGGCGTGGGAGGGCTTCGCCGCCGCCGCCTCGGCCGCCGCCGCCGCCTCGGCCGCCGCGGCGCACGCCCCCGAATCGGACGGCTGGGCGCCTGGCGTTGACGGCGGCGACCCGGGATCCGGCGGCGATCTTGGGGACGATCTGAGATCCATGCTGCCCGAGATCCTTCCGTTTGTGGAGCCTTACCTGAGGCACGCCCCCGCCGGCGCCGCCGCCGCCGCGGCCGCGGCGGCGGCCGCCGCCGCCGACCAAGTCGGCTCGGGGGGCGGCGGCGGCGCCGGCGGCGGCGCGGGGGACGCCGGCGCCGCGGCGGCGGCTGCGGCGGACGCGGACGCGTCGGCGGCGTCGGCGATGGCGTCGGGGGGCGCGCAGGACGCCACGGGCTACGCGCGCGCCCAGAGGGAGCGCCAGGCGGTGGCGAGGCGCGCGCGAGAGGAGCGGCGGCAGGTCGGGGGGGGGGAGGGGAGGGCCTTTTGTCGAGGGAGTGGAGGGGCTTTTTGGGAGGGAGGGGCTTTTTTTGGGGGGGGGGGGAAAGGGGCAAAGGGCCGCTTGTTGCTCGCTTTCTGGGTGTGTTTGTGTGTGCTTTGCGGGCTTGTGGTGTTGCACCAGTGGGGGAGGCTGGCCGAGGATTGGGTGCCGATCAGCCCAGTTCCCTGTTCTGTTTTTGCACCATCGCCCTGGTTGCTATCTGCTAGGACAGGAGGATGTGAGTTAAGCAGACAACAACCAACCCGGCAAAGCCAAAAGACAAAGCCGGAAAGACAAAGCCGAAAAGACAAAGCCGGAAAGACAAAGCCGAAAAGACAAAGCCGGAAAGACAAAGCCGAAAAGAGAAAGCCGAAAAAAGGCAAGCAAAGCCAACAAACGCCGGCGAAAACACCACCTCCCCCAAACTCAACCGGGCCTATGCTGCATTGAATTCCAAACAGTGCAAAACCCCCTCCCAACAACAAAAACAAACCCAACGCAAACGCACCCAAAGGGCATCGAGGCGCTCCAGCCGCGCCTGCTGCTGTGGCTCGGCCGCCTCGGCGGCGCAGCCCACACCCTCGCCGCCGCGGCCGGCGGCGGCGGCGGCGGCGGCGGCGCGTGGGACGTGAAGAGGCGGGTGGGGCTGGCGGTGCCCTTTCCAGATCTCAGGAACAGGCTGCAGGCGCGCGGGAGGGGGGGGGGCGTTTCTTTTTCCGGGTGTTAGGGCGGTTTCGGGGGGGTTCTGTTCCCTGAAGGGGGAGGGCGTTTTTTTCAACGGGGCCATTGTTTGGCGATTTGATCTTTCCAGTGTTTCAGACGCCGCCGCCGCTTGCGTTTTGGCGGTTTTGGCGGGGCACCCCTCCGCGTGCTCCCTCACGCTACTGTGAGTCACGCGCATGGGGAGCCCCCGCACCCCCCCCCCCCTGCCCGCCCCGCTCGGTCGTTTTGGGGGCGTTTATCCCCGGCGGGCGGCTGCCTGCTTGGGGCGCGCCCCTGGGGCCTTTCTCCGCCGCTGGGCGGCTTCGTGGGCGGTTTCGAGTCCGCGAAATGCATGGGGCGGTTTCGGCGGTTTTGGCGGGGCGCCCCCCCCCGCGTGTCCCTGGTACTGTGCTTTCGCGCGCTGGGGAGCCGCCGTCCGAACGTTCAAATTGTCATGCTTCCCCCCCCCCTCCTTCAAGTGTCAACTCGCAACACAAAACTAGCCCACAAAACACACAAGGCCACAAAAACACACAAACACACATACCCACATGAAAAAACCGCCAGCACACCCCTTTCAAACGAAAACAACCCCGCAAACAAAACACCGTGTCACCCCCCCCTGCCAGATCTACCTGGACGATCTGCTCCCCCGCGTGGCCGCCGCCGCGGAGGGCGCCCCTGACCGCGCCTCCCGCGTCGCCGCCTGCGAGCTGCTGCACGGGCTGACGCTTTGGATGATCGGTGGGGGTTTTGTTTGGAGGGGGGGCTGGCTTGGATGGTCCTTGTGTTGGGTGGGCTCGGGTGATCGGTTAGTGGGTGGGGCCCACCCCCATTCGGGCTTGCATGGAAGGCTTTTTTGTTGGGGGGTGGGGGGTCTTGGATGGTCGGTTGGTTGGGGGGGGCTTGGATTGTCGGTTTGGAGGGGGATGGTTGGCTACGGCTCCGCCCCTCCTCCCAACCCCCCCAAAAAGGCACCAACGCGCGCCGCGCCGGCGCCGACGGCGGCGGCGGCGCCGGCGCCAGCTCCGCCTCGGCCCGCCCCGAGCGCTTCAGCCGGCTGCTGGCGCGGCTTTACCCCCCCATGCTGCGGCTGGCGGCGGGGCCCGAGCCTGTGGGCCGCGCGCTGTTCGGGCCGCTGCTGGAGGCGCTGGCGCACTGGCTGACCAGGCGCGCTCTTGTGGGGGCGCTTGTTGGGGCGTTTGTGGGGGCGTGCTTCTGCCTCGACCGGGGCTTTTGGGGCCTGGCTTTTGCTGCTGGAGGCGCTGGCGCACTGGCTGACCAGGCGCGCGCGCGCGCGCTGTTGCCTCGGCCGGTGCTTGTTGTTTTCTTTTCTGCGGCTGTGCTTGTGGGCTTGCGGTGTTAAGCCAGCGGCAGGAGGGCTGAAGAAGGGCTTTTTGATCCGCACCCCAGCTGTCAGCAGAGCACGCACGCAGTCTTGCGCGGCCAAGCCACCCCCACCCCTCACCCAAACAACGAACAAACAAACCCCCCCACCCCAGTTCCGACCAACGGGAGGGCGCCGAGGCAATGGCCCTTCTAGAGGCCCTAATCGCCGCCCTCTGCGGCGACCCAGACACCGCCGACGCCGCCGCCGCCGACGGCCCCGCGGCCGCCGCCCCCGCCGCCGCGCGCGGCGGCGGCGCGCTGCGGGAGGCGGCGGCGAGGCTTCTAGGGGAGTTTCTGGACTGGGCGGCGCGCCGCGCGGCGGGCTCTTCCGCCCATTCCACTTCCGGCGGCGCCGCCGGCGGCGGCGGCGGCGGCGGCGGCGGGGGGCGTGGCGGCGGCGGCCACAACGCAGTGAGCCTGCTGAGGCGGCTGTTTGACCGGCTGGCGGACCCGCGGGGGGAGGCGCGGCTCGGCGCGGCGCGCGGCGTGGCGCAGTGCGCGAGGTGGGGGGGGGGGCAGGTTTTGGGGGGGGGAGGCGGGGTTGGGGCATGGTGCGTGGCGCAGTGCGCGAGGTGGGGAGGGGGTGTTGCGGCTTGGGGGCGGGCTCTTTTGCCCCGGGCCGGTGTTTCTGCCGGGGCGCTTTTTTGGGAGGGCGGCTGTTCGGAGGGCGGCTCTTGTTCCTGGGCGGTTTTTGTGGCGGGCGGTTTTTCGGCGGCTGGCGGCTGTTTTGGTGGCGGGCGGTTTATGCTGGGGGCAACCCCAAGGCCCGCTTTTGGGCGCGGGCCCGGGCCCGAGGCACAGCCCGCTGCAGCCTGTTGTAGAGCGCTTAGAGCTCAGGCCGCATCGGGCAGCTTCCTTGAGGCATCTTTGTGGTGGGGGGCAGCTTCATGAAGGGCGTTTTTTGGTGGGGGCAGTCTAAAACACGCACGCGCGGAACGGACCCGCACCCCACAGCCCACCCCAAAAAACACAATCGCAACTCCACAACCGCCCCAAACCCGCGCATGGAACGGATCGAAACCCCACAACCCACCCCCAAAAAAAACACGCGCGCTAAAAAAGGGTGCTGGCGCGCCACCCCACCCTCTCGGCGGCGCACGTTCTCGAGGCGCTGCGCCAATGCGTCGCCGCGGTCCGGCTGCCAGAAGGTGCGCCCTCTCCCACCTTTGCGCGCTTGTTTGTGTTTGCGAGCTTGCAGGCCGTCTGCGCGCACTGTTGTCCCGCCCACCCCGCGCCCCACGCGTGCCCCACAGCCCCCACCCATCACTCCAAAAAAACCCATCACGCCCCGCGCCACCGCAGCCGACGCCGCCGGCGAGCGCACCGCGCGCCAGGCGCGGCACGCAGTCTCCTCGCTCCTCTGCCACGCGCTGCCGCCCTGCCGCCCCCGCGCGCTGCTGGCGCCGGACCTGACCCCCCGCGACGCCCTCGACGCGCTCGCCTCGGACCCTGCCTGCGGGGCTTTCTCCCTCGCCTCGGACGGCGCCATAGATCTGCTGGAGTGGATCTGGCCGATTACGCACGATCCGAGGCGGCGCGCGCGGCGGCTGGCGCAGCAGCTGCACCAGAGGCTGTGCCTCGAGGTCGAGATCGCGGCTGCCGAGGCGGCGGCGGCGGCGGGGGCCGGGTTCGAGGCCGCTGCTGCGGCAGCGGCCGGCGGCGGCGGCGGCGGCGGCGGCGGCGGCGGCGGCGACGGGGCGGGTGGGTGGCGAGGCGGGGCGCTTTGGGGGGCCTGCCTGGGCCGGCGGGGGCGGCGTGGCGGCGGACTGCTGGCTTTGTTCCCCCCTCCAAAAACGCACCCCCGCTGTGGCAAAGAAAAGTGTGCCCGCGCCCTTGATCCCGCCCCCTCTCGACCCGCCTCCCCGCCTCTCCCCCCTTTCCCCCAGGCCCCAGCGCCCGTTGGCTGCGCGCCCGCTGCCCCGGCGCCGCCTCCCGAGACGCCGCCCTGTCCCGCCCCCTCCTCCTCCACCGCCCCCTCCCCGCCGCCGCCGCGGCCGAGCTCGGCCTCGCCCCCCCCTCGGCCCCGCAGCCGCCCGGCGGCGGTTGCGGGGGCGGCGGCGGTTCGGGGGTTGCGGAGGTGCGGGCGTGGCTGCAGGGGGTGGAGGCTGCCGCGGACTGGGCTGTTTGGGCCCTGGACCAAAGGTGAGGGCAGAGGGCAGAGGGTGGGGGGGTGTTTTTTGCGGGCGCGGCGCGGCGCCGCCGCGGGGCCGGAGCTTGCCGCTGCTCGGGGCCTGGCCATCGCCGTTTGTGTCTGACTCCCAAAGCGCACCGGGGTGAAGCCAAGTAGTAGGCTGTGAACCCAAAAGAGCTCAACTCCCTGCCTGGCCTGGCAAACTCCCCCCCCCACGCGCGCGCGCAGGCTGCTGTCCCCCGGTGACGCCTGCCTTTTGCTGGAGTCCATGGCGCAGCCGGCCGCCCCCGCGGCGGCCCGCGCCGCCAGCCCGCCCACGCTCGCCGCCGCCGCGGCGACGCCGCTGCCGGGCGACGGCGGCGGCGGCGGCGGCGGGGAGCCCTCCGCGCCGCCGGCGGCGGCGCAGTCGCTGACAGACGGCCTGGCCGCGCTGCTGCTGCGCGCGCTGCCGCCGCTCGCGCCGACGGCCCCCGGCGGCCTGTCGCCGCTGGATGCGCCCCCGCCGCTGCTGCGGGGGTGCGAGGGGGACCTGAGGGAAGCTTCCGCCGCTGCGGCCGAGCTGCTCTGCCGCCTGTCGGCCGCCTCGGCCGGCCTCCGGCCGCTGGCGGCCGCGGCGGCGCGCCTCGGCGGCGGCGGCGGCGGCGAGGCGGCGGCGGCGGGGGGCGTGGTCAACTTTTGCCTGCTGGCGCTGCTGGCGCCGGCGGTGCTGGGCTATCCACCGTCGGACGGTGGGCGGTGGGGTGGGGAGCGTTGACTGTTGACTGTCGAATCCGGGTTTCTTTCAGTTGGGAGCTGCTTTGAAGCATTGCCTAATTGCGCATTGCCAGATTGTTTGTCGTTGTCTGTTGTCTCGAAGACGCCGCCCCCACCCCTTAACTGCAAACCGCGAAATGCGCTCGCAGCCGCCGGCCGCGCGCGCCTGGCGGCGCCGGCTTCGGAGGCGCTTGCCGCCGTTGCGGCCCGCGCGCCCGCCGCCGCCGCCGCGCTGGCCGCGCAGGTGCGGGCGTTTGTGGCGGCCGCGGTGCCGCCAGACGGCGGGAGGGGCTTGCTGGATGCGGCGGCGGACGACGGCGGCGCCGGCGCGCTGGCGGCGGGCGCGGCGGTTCGGGGTGGGTCGTCGCGGCGGCGTTTGGGGGGGCGTTTCTGTTGGGGGGGAAGGGGGGTCAAGATCGCCGCCGGCCCAAGCCTTGGAAGCCCTTTGCCGTTTTAGCCTGGCAATCTTGAAACAACGAGATCAGAACCGCCGACAAGCCGCAAAAGAAAACCGCCGAAAAAAAAAATGCCGACCCCCAGGCCTGGCGCAGCTGCTGGCGCTGCCGCTGCCCCCAGACCCTCCCCTCCTGCCGCCCCCGCTGCGCGCCGCGCTCGCGGGCCGCTGCCTGGCGGTGGCGCTCGCGCTGCCGCCGGCGGGGGCGAGCCCGCAGCGGCAGGCGGCGGCGAACGGTGCGCGGCGGTTTTGGCGGGCGGTTTTGGCGGGGCGGTTTTTGGGGTGGTTTTTGCGGGCGGTCTTCGCGGGCGGTTTTCGCGGGCGGTTTCGCGGGCGGTTTCGCGGGCGGTTTTTTTGGGCGGTTTTTTTGGGCGGTTTTGGCGGGCGGTTTTTGCGGGCGGTTTGGCGGGGCGGTTTGTTTTTGCGGGCGCAAGTTTTTTTGTTTTATTGCTCCGCGCGCTTTGCGGCGGTCCCTTCAGGAAAGAGGGGGGTGGGCTGTGGTGGTATGACATTGCTCACACCCCCCTCTTTCCTGAAGCTTTGACCGACCGCTGCCGGGCTGCGCCCGATTCCGTTTTTGGGTGCGCTCGTTTGTGGGGCCTCGGCCGCGCTGTGGTGGCTGGGCGCGGAGCCTTTTGGAAAGAGAGGGGGGGTGATCCCTGCACCAGCTGCACCCCCCCCCCTCTTCCTAAAACTCAGACCCGTTGCTTCTTGGCTGCGCCCGATTCCGTTTTTGGGTGCGCTCGTTTGTGGGGCCTCGGCCGCGCTGTGGTGGCTGGGCGCGGCGCCTTTTGGAAAGAGAGGGGGTGTGAGCCTGGTGACGTCGCTCACACCCCCCTCTTTCTTGAATCTTTGGCCGAGCGCTGCCGGGCTGCGCCCGTTTCCGCTTTTGGGTGCGCTCGTTCGTGGGGCTTTGGCCGCGCTTGGTTGTTTTCCCGCGGCGCCTTTTGGGAAGAGGGGGGGGTGCAGGTCTGACATGTCCACCCACCCCCCCTTTTCCCCTGAAACGTTTGGCTTGCGCAAGCCCGTTTGGGGGGCCTCGGCCCCGTTTGGGTGGTTTGGCACGGCGCCTTTAGGAAAGAGAGGGGGGGTGTACAGGTACCACTGCTTTGGATTCACACCCCCTTCTTCTTGAAGCTTTGACCAAGTGCTGCCGGGATTCTGCTTGCACTCGTTTGTGGGGCTGTCGCCGCATTTGGCTGGTTGTGGCGGTGCCTTTTGGAAAGGGAGGGGTTGAAGCCCCGGTGTCGGCTGCAAACCCCCCCCTCTTCCTAAAACTCAGACCCAGTGCTTCTCGGCTGCACCCGTTTTTGGCGTGTGTTTGTGTTTGGGCATCGGCCGCGTTTGGGTGGTGCCTTTTGGGAAGAGAGGGGTGTGGTATGAATGCAGTGCAAACCCCCCTCTTCCCCTGAATTGTGAACGCCCCTTCCTTGCAGTTTCCGCCCTCCCCAACACCAACATTGCAACGCGCCCGCCCGCCCGCCCCTCCCCCCCAACAAACCCGCAACGCTGACCAGCCGCCCCCCTTCCTCCCCCCAACAAAACCCAAACCCAAACCCCAGACGCTCACCAAACGCCCCCCTCCCCCCCCCCAAAAAACCCAAACCCCAGACGCGCTGCAGCTGGCGCTGCAGCTGGGCCTGCCCCCGGGGCAGCTCATGGCAGCGCTCCTCCGGCCCCCCGCAGCCGCCGCAACCGCCGCAACCGCCGCCGCTGGCGCCTGCGTCGCGGCGCACCCGGCGCTGAGGGCCACTCTCCCCCGGTGGCTCATTTTCAATGCGGGCGCGGTCCTGCCGGAGGCGCTGGCGGCGGCGGCGGAGGGGCTGGGCGGCGCGGCGGCGCCGGCGGGCGCGGCGGGTGCGCGCCCGGGCTGCGTTGCTGCCCGCCTCTTGTTTATGCCTATTATTTTCTCAAGCTGCCTTTTTCCATGGGTCCGTTCTTGTTTGTGGAAAACCGACTATGCATCCCCTCCCAACACGCCCCCAATACGCCCCAACACATAAAACGCCCCCCCCCCAAAAAAACGGCCACAGCCGCCACCCCCGAGGCCGCCCGCGCCGCGCTGGAGCTCGTCGGCGCGGCATGCGACGCCCTCTCCCGCGCCCGCGAGGCCCGGGGCGGCGCGGAGGACGTGCGGGCGGCGGCGTTCGCCTCGGCGCTGGCGGGGGCGCTGCCGCGGCTGCGGCCGGTGCTGGACGCGGGCCGGGGTGGGCGGCCTTCGCGCGTGTGTTTGTGTGGGTGCCTTGTTTGTGGTGTTTTGGCCCTTTCCGCGCAGGGGCCACAAACAGTGGTGACGCCCCAATGCGCCTCCCACCGACGCACAAGACCGGCGGAGCCCCAGCCCTCAAAGCAGCCCGCCCTCTTTCCTCCCCACGCCTCTCCCTGACCCCAACAACAATCCCAACCCCCCTCCCCAAACAAGGCACCGGCCCGGCCGCGGCCGACGCGCGCGCCTGCCTGGCCGCCCTCCTCGAATCCACCCTCCGCCTCGACGCGCGCGCCGCGCTGGCGCGCGCCGCCTCGGAAACCGCGAACGCGCCCGCGCGCGCCTCGGAAACCGCGAACGCGCCCGCGGGCGCCGCTGGTGGTGCGGCGGCGGCGTCATCGGCGGCGGCGGCGTCGGCGGGGTTTGCTGGGGCGGCCTATCGGGAGCTTTTGATGGGGGGCGGCGCGGCGGGCGGCGCGCCGCAGACGCGGGCTATGGAGGTGGGGGCGGGTTTCGGTTCGGGGTTTGAGGTTGTGTCATGTTTTGCAGGTGTGTGCTTGCGCGTTGCTTTTGAAGACCACAAGCCCAAGGAGCTGACAGCGCGCCTGCGTTTGAGAGCGCAAGAGTTGAAACCTCCCCCCCTCTGCGTCTCACCCATCTTCCCCCACCCCAAAACCCCCCTCCGACCCCCCACCACACCCCACCCCATCCACCCCGCTCCCCATCCCACCCCCACCCACCCGGCAGCTGCTCGGCACCGTCGCCTGCGCCCTGGGCCCCGCCGCCCTCCGCGCCTCGGGCATCCTCGCCGCCGCGGCCGACGCGGCCGCCGGCTGGGGCACCGAGGGGCCGCGCGACCGCACCTCGCCGGCGGCGGTTCGGTACAGCCGGCAGCTGGGGGCGCTGCTCGACGCCGCAGTCGCCGCCGCGCGCGCGGCCGCGCCGCCGGCGCCGCCGGCGGCGCCGGCCCCCGGCGCCGGCGCCACGCCGCCGGCCTCCCCGGCGCGCCGCGCGCCGCCGCCGCTGTTCGGCGGCGGCGCGGCCGCGGCGTCGCCCTCGGCGCGCGCGGCCGCGGCGGCGCGCGCGGCGGGCGACGCGGCGGCGGCGGGCGGAAGCTGCTTGCTATTAGTCGAGCTGCTGCTGCAGGAATTACTAAAGCTCGGCCGGGGCATGTGGATGACTACGGCGTCCCCCCACGCGGCAGCTTCCCCCGGCGGCGGCCGCGGCGGCCGCGGCGGCGGCGGCTCGCCCGGCGGCGGCGGCGGCGGCTGGGAGGCGAGGGGTCACCCCTCCCCAGACCTGCTGCAGGCCCGCCTCGCGCTGCTCGCCGCGGCCGCGTGGCGCGGCGCGCGGCGGCGCGAGGGCGGCGCGGCGGCGGCGGCCGCCGCGGCGGCGGGGGCGGCGGCGGAAGGGGAGGGGGCGGAGGAAGGCGCGGAGGCTTACGGTTTGGGGTGGCGGCTGCTGGACTTCTGTTGGGACCACCTGTTCGTTCTTCCGGTGCAGGTGGGGACTTGGGGGGTTGAGGGGGAGGTTGTTTTTGGCTCTTTTGAAAGGAACGGGCGCCCCGCGTTTGGGGCCTTCAAGGGCGGCGCGTTGCCAGGGGCCACCACCTGTTTGTTCCCCCGGTGCAGGCGAGGACTTGGGGGGGGGGGGGGGTGG
>BDRX01000062.1:157862-173186 GCA_003203535.1 Raphidocelis subcapitata | reverse complement strand
GGGGGGGGAGGGGGGGGGGGGGGGTGCAACCGTGGGCTGAATACATCACCTGGTCTCCAGTGGCGCCATTGATTTCAGAGTGTTCGATTCAAAGCATGCAGTACGGGCGGCGCCCCCCCCGGCCCCGCTAATTGTCGCAGAACAGAACATTAGCGGGCAGGGGGGCGGGGCACGCCACTCCTCGAAAAGCCTTTTTTGTTCAGCTGGTGCGCTACAGTGCCGGCGGCGCCCCCCCTGCCCCGCTGTAGCGCGCACTTCAGCCCACAGCGGGGCCGGGGGGGGCCGCCCGCCACTCCTTGAAAACGCTTTTTTGTTCAATCGCTGCGCTGCAGTACGGGCGGCGCCCCCCCTGGCCCCGCTCGTCCGCTTCTCGCAGCCCACAGCGGGGCCGGGGGGCGGGGCACGCCACTGCTGAAAGCCTTTTTTGTTCAACCTGTGCGGTACAGTGCCGGCGGCGCCCCCCCCGGGCCCCGCTAGTTGTGGCAAAAATAAGGCGCTAGCGGGGCCGGGGGGCGGGGCACGCCACTCCTTGAAAAGCCTTTCTTTGTTCAATCGCTGCGCTGCAGTACGGGCGGCGCCCCCCCGGCCCGGCTGTTGAGTTTTTTGCAGGCCGGGGGGGGGGGTGGAGTTTCTGCAGGCTGGGGGGGGCAGAGCCGTTGCGAAGAGCGCCGGCGCGCGCGCGGCGCGGGCCGCGCGGGCCGCCCGGGCGGCGCCACCCCCCCTCTGCGACGTGCCTGGCGGGTAGCCACCAGCAGAGAGGCGGAGGCGCCGCGCGGCGGCGCTGGCTTGGCCAAGCACCCAGCCTGATCCAACCCCAAAACCCGAACCCCACTGAAACCCCAAACCGACGCCCGTCAATGTACCCACCCCATTCCAAACCAAACCCTTCAAATTCAAACCCCGACCCGTCAAACCCAAACCCCAAACCCAATCCACATCCCAAACCCCAACCACAACCACAACCACAACCGCAACCACAACCACAACCACAACCGCAACCGCAACCCCAAAACCGCAGGAGGAGGTCAAAGCCGCCATCCTCCAGTCCCTCGCCTCCCCGCTGCTGGAGCTCGCACCCCCCCGCGCGCGAGCCGCGTGGTTCGCGGCGCGCCTGCCCGGCATCGCGGCGGCCGCGGCGGCGGGGGCGCCGGCGGGGGCGGGGGCGGGGGTTGAGAGGGGGGTGCTGTGCTCCAAATGGGCCGCTTACTGGTGGGTTTTGGGGGGTGGGGTTTTCGGCATGTGGGTTGCCGCTTTGACTCAACCTGCGGCGCAGCCCACCAAGCCCTCCCAAACACCAGAAGACCCCAAACACCAAAATGACGCCTCACTCCACCCCCAAAACCGCCCTAAAGCCCCCCATGAACCCCCCCTTAAAAAACAAAAAACAGCCTGCTGGCGGTTATGTACCGCACCCTCCCCCGCGCGGACCTGTCAGCCGCCCTCGAAGCCGCGTCCCCCCAGCTGCCGCGGGGCAATGCAGACCTGATGGCGCTGTGCGTGAGGGACGCACGCGGGCTCGGCGCCGCCAACGCGGGGTTGGAGGTGGGGTTGGTTCTTCGCTTCCCTTTCAAACAAGCAGGTTGCATGTTCCGTGGCTCTTTTGCTCCGGCCCTTTCCGTTGGCCTTCCGGCCGCTTTTGGGGGTTTTCTGCGTCCCCCCAGCTGCCGCGGGGCAACGCGGATCTGATGGCGCTGTGCGTGAGGGACGCGCGGGGGCTGGGCGCCGCCAACGCGGGGTTGGAGGTGGGGCTGGGGGCCTTGCATTTCCCTCCCCGTGCATGTGGTTTGTGTTTGGGCGCTTGTGGTGTGTTGGCCCCTTCTGCGTGGAGGGCGCGTGCTATCAACCCCCCCAAACCCACCTCTAAACCCCCCTGAGCCCACCTCTACCCCCCCCCCAAGCCCACCTCTAAACCCCCAAAACCCCAACTCAAACCCACCTCCAAACCTCCAACCCCGCCCCCAAAAAAACATCCCCGAAACCCCCAGTCCCCCGCGCGCCGCGCGCGCTGCGCGGCGTTCGCCGCTGTGGCGGCCCTCGTGCGCGCCACCCAGAGCCGGCCCCAGTTCTTCGCGGCGGCCATCGACCCGAAAGACAGGTGCGGTGGGGGGGCTTCTTTCCCTTCTCCCGATTGGGGGTCGTTTCGAGATTTTGGAGATTCGCAAATATCCGGCAAACTCCTCAAACCCTGAAGCCGCGCCCCAAACCCCTCATAACAGACCTGAAAAGCGACCGAAACCGCCCCATAACCGCCCCTCAAACCTCCAGCGTCCACCCCGCCAAGCTTTGGGCCGGCCTCGTCGACCCCTCCCTCCCGACCGCCTTCGACGTTGCGCCCCCCGGCGACGGCGGCGGCGGCGGCGGCGGCGGCGGCGGGCTGGCGAGGGCGCGGTTCTCGCGGGCGAGGGCTCAGCTGCTGGTGAGGGCTGCGGGGCTCTTCTTTTTTTTGGTGCCGCTTTTTTAGCCTATTCCGTGTTTCCGCGTGTTTGTGTTGGCCTGCGGTGTTTGCACCAGGGACAGGATAGCCGATTGAAGGCTGGGGTTGCTGAATTCGAGTTTGTTTTGAGTGGCATTCATGGGCTTTTGCAACAAAAACACAAACCCGACCTATTGTCCCGGCCAAACTCGGGCCCCCGCGCTATGTTGATGCCACCCCATGCCAAGCCCGGGGGCCCGGTTTTTAGCCGTTTCGGCGGTTTTGCGGTTTTGCAAAGCGGTTTCACAACCCCAAATTGTGGGCCCGCCCAAACTCAGGCCCCCGCGCTGAGTTCAGCCCGGACCGCCCACAGCCCGGGGACCCGGGTTTCAGTTTTGTTTCGGCGGTTTGAGCGGTTTGAGCGGTTTCAGCGGTTGCGTCGGTCCGCGCATCGCAACCCCGGCTTGCCCCAGCCAAACTCGGGCCCCCGCGCTAAGCTGATCGGCCCAAGCCCGGGGGTCCGGGTTTCAGTGTTGTTTGGGGAAACGAAGGGAGGACCCCGCCCCTCCTTCGCCCAATGTCCGCCACCCCAACCGCCATCCAAAACGCCGCCCAACCGCCGCCCAAACCCCCCATGAATGCCACCCAACCGCCGCCCAACCGCCGCCCAACCGCCACCCAAACCCCCCATGAATGCCACCCAACCGCAACCCAACCGCCCCCCAACCGCCCCCCAACCGCCCCCCAAACGCCGCCCAACCGCCGCCCACCCCCCAAAAGCAACTGAGCGAAGAGTCCCGCGCCCGCCGCGCTGCGGCCGCCGCCGCCTCCGCCGCGAGCCAGGCCGCCTGGGGCGCGAGCCAGCGGCTCGGCTCCCTAGGCCCCCTCGGCCCCCTCGGCGGCGGCGCCTCGCAGCTGCCGGCGGCGCCGTCGCTGCTCGGCGTCGGCGCGTCCGCCGCGTTTTCCTATTCGATGGGATTCGGTGGAGGCGGCGGAGGGGCGACCTTGGACGGGCCCGGGTCAGGCGCCGTCGGCGCGGCGAGCCCCGGCGGCGGCGGCGGCGCCGCCGCCGCGGCCGCGCCGCCGCCGCCGGGCCCCGCGCCGCTGCCGCCGCCGCCCGGCGGCGGCGGGGAGGAGGGCGCGCGGGAGGAGGCGCTGGCAATGGCCTTTCTTGCACGCGCCGCAGAGGCGGGGCCCGAGGCGCCCGCCGGCGCAGCCGGCGCAGAAGGCGCCGCCGGCGGCAGCTCCGCAGGCGGCGGTGCGGGCGGCGGCGGCGGCGGCGGCGGCGCCGCCGCGGCGCTGGCGAGCGGCCTGCTGCCCGGGGGGCTGGCGTCTGTGGAAGACGCCTACGACGCCCACCCCTGCATGCTGCCTTTCGTCCAGCTGATGGAGCGGGCGGCGGCGCTGGGGGAGGGCGGCGGCGAGGTGCGCGCGCCCGCACCGTCGCCCCTGGGCGCGTCGTTCGGCGCTTCATTTTGTTCGGTTGTCCGTGCGTGTCTGTTCCTAGACCCTGAATCCGCAACCCTGATGGGGGCTGAAACCCCAAACTCCTCAACCCCTCCCAATCCTAAACCCCGATGGGGGACCAAAACCCTGATTTCTAACCCTAAACCCCCGAACCTCCAACCTCGATTGGGGGCCAAAACCCTGAATCCCAAACCCCCCAAACCCCGACACCCCGCGACAGGCCATGCCGGACTGGGCGCGGGGGTTCTGGAGGCTCTGGGGGACGCCACCGCGCCGCCGGCGGCCCGCTTTTTCGTGCTAAAGGCGCGGGGAGGGGTTTTTTGGGTTTGCGAAAGGGGCGGTGCGCTTTTCTGTGCTCAAGACGCGTTTGGGGGGAGGGGGAGGGGGGCGGTTTGGTTTGCGAAAGGGGCGGCGCGTTTGTTTGCGCGCCGGCGGGCGCTTTGCTCTGCGGCCGCCAAAGGCGCGAGCGGCCCGGCGGCGGCGGTGGCGGCCGATGGAGCTGCCAAAACAATCAGGCGCGGACGGTCAAAACGGAGGAAAGCATCCAACGCAAAAGTGCACCAATCCAAACTCCAAACAATCGCCCGTCCGCAGGCCATACTGCACGTCGAGGCCCGCCGCGCCGCCGCCGCCGAGGAGGCCGCCGCCGCCGCCGCCGCCGGCGCCGGCGGCGGCGGGGGCGGGGGCGCGGCGCCGCCGCCCGCGGCGGGCGCGGCGGCGCCGCCGAGCGTGTTTGCGCGGCACGCGGAGGCTTTCTTTCCGGTGATTGTCGAGCTGCTGCTTACCGGCGGCGCGCTCGGCGCCGGCGGCGGCGCGGGGCCTTCCCCCTCTCCGCCGCCGCCGCCGGCGCCGCCCGGCGGCGGCGGCGCCGACGGCGGCCGCGCCGGCTCGCCCCCCTCTGGCGGCGCCGGCGGCGGCGGCCGCGGCGGCGGCGGCGGCGGCGCGCCGGGCTGCGTGCACTACGTTTGGCGGGACGCGGCGCTGGCGGCGCTGCGGTGGGACCGGTTGTTCGACCGCGCCGGTGGGGGCTCCGGCTTGCCCGCGTTTTGCATCTCTTGTTTGTGTTTGTTTGTGTTTGTTTGTGTTCTTTCTTGGTCGTGCGTGGCTGTATTTGCGGGGTTCAGGGATTGGGAGGGGTTGAGGAGTTTGGGGTTTCGGCCCCCATCAGGGTTGCGGGTGGCGTCGGACAGGGGCGGCGCTGCGGTGGGACCTGCTGTTCGACCGAGCAGGTGGGGGGCTCCGGCTTGCCCGCGTTTGGCTGTTTGGTTGGTTGGTTGGTTGGTTGGTTGGTTGGTTGGTTGGTTGGTTGGTTGGTTGGTTGGTTGGTTGGTTGGTTGGTTGGTTGGTTGGTTGGTTGGTTGGGTTTGCGGGGCCACTACGGGGTTGTTTGCACTGGTGTGGGGCTCTCCAGAAGCCGGCGTTCGAGAGCCCAACCCCCCAAACCCCCTGAAAACCCGAAACCCCCCTCCCCAAAACCAGGCCCCCCGACCGCCCCCGCGCTGCGCGCCGCCTCGGCCCAGCGCGCGGCCGAGGCCTTCCTCCGCGCGACGGCCCGCCTCGGGGGCGTCGCGGACTCCGAGGCGCGGCGCGCGCACGCGGCGGCGGCCAACGCGCCGCTGCTGCACGCGCTGATGGGGCGGTGGGGCGCGGCGGTGGCGCTGACGGGTGGGGCGGTTGTGTTTTTTTGGCGACGGGGTTTGTTTTGAGAGGTTTTCGCGGCAGTTTTCGGCGATTGATTACTGATTACTGGGGCTTTGTGTCGAGACGTCAAACCCCCAACCCCTGGGGCAGGAACGGATCTATCAACCCACCCAAACGCCTCCCCAACCCCCCCCCTCTCAAAGGCGCCGAGCTCCTGCCGCACCTGCCAGCCCCCGGCGGCCGCGCCGCCGCCGCCGCCGCCGCCGGCCGCGGCGGCTCGCCCGCCGCCGCGGCGGCGGCGGCGGCGGGGGCGGCGGCGACGAGCCGCGGCGCAGCGGTGTCGAGGGACTACGCCCTGCGGGCGCTGGCGCTGGCGCTGGGGGCGGGCCACCTGCCCACGATGGCGGCCGCCGGCAACCTGGGTGCGTGCGCGGCTTGGATCCAATGGGGGCCCTTTGCTTGTTAGGGGGGGCCTTGTTGCTTCGAGCTTTGGGCTTGGGGTTTGGGTTCCACACCCCCCCCCTTTCGAAACCAATTCCATCACCAGGGGAGCTCTGGCGCCGCCTGCGGGCGCTCATGGACGGAGCCGGCGGCGCCCCAGTGCGCGCGGCGCTCGGCGCGCTGACAGGGCGCGCCGCGGGCCTTCTGTCGCGCGCTCTGGAGCGCGCAGGCGCCGGCGCCGGCGCGGCGCGCCGGCCGGCGGCGGAGCCGGCGGCGCATACGCATGCGGCCGCGGCGGCGGCGGCGGGGGCAGAGGGCGGTGGCGGCGGCGGCGGAGGGGACGGGCTGGCGGCGGCGCTGGCCAAGGCCAACCTGGACGCCGAGTCGGTGCGGCGGGGTGGGGGCGGGGGGTGAGGTGCATCCTTTCGCGGGGTGCTTTTCCCAATCTCGATGCCTGCCCCCTCCGCGCAGTGCCAGCCTAGCGCGCACTCAACCACTAAGAAAACGAACGGCCCCCGCACGCCCCCTCCCTTTTTCCGCCCCCCCCCAAAGGTCGACCGCTGCATCTGCGAGGCCGCCGCGGCGCTGCGCCTCGCCGGCGCCGGCGACGGCGCGATGGCGCTGCTGCGCGCCGCCTCGGAGCAGCGGCCGGCGCTGATCGACCGCTGCGCGTGCGTTTTTGGGGGGTTTTGGGAGAGGTTTTTGTGTCTCGGGGGGTTTGGGGGGCGGTCTTGGGCGAATAGCGGTCTTGGGCCCATACCGTCCGGAGGGGTCCATGACGCGCGGCCTGAAAAGGCAGATCGAATGAAAAGCATCGGCGAAAACCGGCAACCAAAACAAAACAAAACGAAACGAAACGGACGACCCAAAACGGACAACCCAAAACGGACAACCCAAAACGGACAACCCAAACCCAGGGCGACTGTGCTGGCGGCGGTCACGGAGGGCGACGGCGCGCGGCGGCTGCTGGCGCTGCAGCTGCTGACCAAGCGGTGGGGCGGACCGTTTGCGGCTGACCGGCGTTTGACCGGCGTTTGACCGCTGGTTGGCCCTCGCGAGTCCTTCCTGCTGTGCAACCCCCCATACAGCTTGCCCCCACTCAACACGCCCCCAAAACCACCACTCCAATCCCTCCCAATAACCATACAGCGCCGAGCACCTGCCCTTTGTGTTTGAGGAGTTTGGCGTTGGCGTCGGCAGCAACCCGCACCCGACGCCCTCAAAACCGCCACCCCTAAACCCCCAACCCCAATCCCCGCTAAACCCAAACAGCGCCGAGCACCTGCCCACCGTGTTTGAGGAGTTTGGAGTGGGCAGCTTCCGCGCCGCCGCCTCGGAGGCCGTGGGGGACCCTACAGTGCAGGCAAGCGGGCGGTTTTGTTTTTGGAGGGTTTTTCCCGGAGGTTTTCTTTTGAGTCGTGCGCCTGGGCGGTTGCGTTTAAGATCAGATGGCTCTTCCGGGGCGACCGGGGAGGCTTGCCCGAAGCAGCCCTGAAGCACTGGCAAACACCAATACCCCCCCTCTAATACCCGAAACACGCCCCCTCCCCCGAACCCCGGCAGGTGCAAGCCCTCAAGCTGCTGGCCGCCGCGTCCCGCCCCCAGCCCCCCGCCGCCGCCGCCGCCGCCGCGCTGCGCCTGCTGCCCTCGACGCTCGCCGCTGCCGGCGGAGCCGGCTCCGGCCCCGCCGGCGGCGGCGCGGCGCCAGAGGCTCGGATGGAGCTGCTTTTGCTGCTCAGGGACGCCTGGCAGCGCCTGCCGGGCGCCGGCGGCGGCGAGGCGCCGTCTTCGGGCCGGAAGCGGAGGCGGGAGCCCTCCACTGGCAGCGAGGAGGGCGCATATGACGACGCCGACGCCGCCGCCGGCGCCGCCGCCGGCGCCGGCCCGGCGCCCGAGCCGGAAGCCGGCGCCGCCGCCGCCGCCGCCGACGCGCGCGCGCGCGCGGCGGTCGAGGAGGCGCTGTTTGTCATGCTGGGAGACCCCTCCCCCGCCGTCGCGCGCGCCGCGGGGGACTTTTGGCACTCTGCGCTGCCGAGGGCGCCGGGGGCGAGGCTGGCGGCGCTGCTGGAGAGAGCGACGCGCGCCGGCGAGGGTGGGGCGGGCCGTTGCGTTTGCTGTTCGTGCGCGCATGTGTGCGCTTGCGGTGTGTGTTTGCGGTGGCTTGTTGCACGAGGGGCAGCACAGCCAATAAGAAGGGCGGACAAACCCAAAACCCAAACCCAAACACAAACACAAAGCACAAACCCAAACCTAAACGCAAACACGAAGCACAAAGCAGAAACCCAAACCCAAACCCAAACGCAAACCCAAACGCAAACGCCCCGCAAAACAACAGGCGCCCCCGACGCCGCGCGCGCCGCGGCGTGGCGCGAGCAGGCGCACTCGCGCTGGCCTCAGGCCGCCGCGGCGCTGCTGCTGCGGCTGCCGAGGGACGCCCCTGGGGTGGACGAGCCTCTGTTCGACGCGCCCCTCGCGAGGTGGGGTTTGGGGGGTTTGGGGGGCTTTTGGGGGGGCGTGCTGCTGAGGCTGCCGCGGGACGCCCCTGGGGTGGACGAGCCCCTGTTCGACGCGCCCCTCGCGAGGTGGGGTGGGGTTGGTTTGGGGGGGGGGGTGGTCGGCGGCTTTGGGGGGGGGCTTTTTTGGCGTTTGGTTTAGATTGGGGCCGAAGCATCGGCGGCAGCCGCTGGCCTTGCCAAAACCGGGCAATCCAAACAAGCCCCCTCCGAACCGGCCAAAACCAATCAATCCCAAAAAACGAGCACGCAAAACTCAGACCTCCCAGAGTGATTGGCAAGCTCAACCAGCCCTTTCCGTGGTTGTTTTTGCGGGCTTGAGGTGTTACACCGCTGACCAGGGGTTCACACCACAAGCCCGCAACACAACCACGGAAAGACTTTTGAACGCGCCCTGTCCTATCCCGCACCGGACGCGCCTTCCCCTTGGCTGTCCCAATGCCCCGTAACCACCGCTTGCAAAACGCCCCCAAAACACCCAAATACCACAAATCCCCCACCCCTTCCTTGTCCTGCCCCTGGTGCAACACCACAAGCCCGCAAACACACACACGGAAAGGCAGCTGCCTGATGGAAGACAGCGTTACGCAGCTGCCGCTTTCGTGGATGTGCAAATGGACGTCACCACGCCACCCAAAACCAAACCCTTCCAACACCATTCAAGACCCCCCAAAGGACGATGCATCCAACCCCAGCGCAGCTGCCGCTTTCGTGGCCGGCCAAGCCAGCTCCAAACTGACCCCCAACACAGCCCCCTCAACCCCCCAAGCCTCCTCAACAAACCAGTGCAGCTGCCGCTTTGTGCGTGGCCAAGCCAGCACCAATCCAGCCCCCAGCAAAGCCCCCCAAACCCTCAAAACCCCCCTCAAAACACCCCCCACAAACACAAAACCAACGCAGCTGCCGCTTTGTGGATGTGCAAGTGGACGTGACCGGCGCCACCCTCGCCCTCGGCGGCGGCGGCGGCGGCGGCGGCGGCGGCGGCGCGGCGGCGGGGCGCACGTTTGCATTTGGGGCCACGCAGGCGGCGGGCTTCACTTTCGGGGCCGGCGGCGGCGGCGGCGGCGGCGGCAGCCAGCTGGCGTTTGGGGTGGGCGCGGGGGGCGGGCGGGCGGGGTGCCTTTTTGCTTGGCGGCGGCGGCGGCGGCCAGCTGGCGTTTGGGGTGGGCGGCGGGGCGGGCGGGCGGGGTTGCTTTCGTTTTGGCGGCGGGGCGGCCCCCTTCTCGCATTGCCATTGGGTTGGGGGGGAAAAAGGAGGAGGGGCAAAGAGGAAAGAGCCCCACCAGTCCCCAGCAACACCCCCCTGCCGACACGCACCCCACCCGAAACACAAGCATCGATCAAAAACAACAAACGCCGCAACCAACAAAATCAGGGCCCCCCCTCCCTGTTTGTCGGCCTGCCCGCCGGCGCGGCCCCCCCCGGCGCCGTCCTGGCCACGCAGCAGCACGGCGGCGGGCACGGCGGCGGTTACGGCGGCGGCGGTTACGGCGGCGCGATGGGGGTGGTGACTGTGCCCCTCAGCCAGCTGGCGTTTGATGCGGTGGGCCCCTCCCCCCCTTTTCACAGTTTGTTTGTGTGGGGGGGTGCTTGGGGGCTTTTGCTTGTTTGCGGGCTTGCGGCGGCTTCTGCTTCTTTGGCCCTTGGGCTGGGCGTGTGTCTGCGGGCTTGCGGTGTTGATCGCATCTCAGCCCATTCAAGACCCGCACAAACCGCCCCAACCAACAGGACGGCGCCGGCGCCGGCGGCGCGAGCAGCGGCGGCGGCGGCACAAGCAGCGGCGGCGGCGGCGGCGGCGCGGCTCTGGGGGATCTGCGGCTGTACCGCCGCTTAAGGGGCGGGGGCGAGGGGTGAGGCCCGGGGGGGGGGGAGAATAGGGTTTTGAGGGAGGGATGGTTTGATGGGGGGGAGGGGTAAGGCGCGGGGGTTTGTGGGGGAGGGGGTTGGGACAGGGGGGCCGCTGCGCGGCGCACAGCGACGGCCGGCCCTCCTCAAACCCCCCACCCACTTGCCCTGCCGCCGGCGGCCACGGCCCTCCCGCCTCTCCCATCGCACGCCCACCCGACCCCCCACCTGCCCTCACCACCCACCCCCGGCCTCCCCGCCCTGGCCCCCCAACCCCTCCCCCTCCAGAGGATCAAGCTTCGGGCACTCTGGCGGCTCACGTGCGCGCGCGCCCGCTGCGCCGGCTTTGTTGCTCCCTCGCTTTGCTGCTGGCTTGCTTAGGCCCGCCCGCGGGGAGTTGGCTGCTGAGGAGGGTTGAGCAGGCCCAGAGCATTTGAGCCAAAACGACCTCCATTTTTCTGCGAAAAAGCCACCCAAAAAACCGAGCCCGCCCCAAAACACGCTCACCGTCACGCACCCGCCCGCCAGGCGGCCCCGGCGGCGGCGGCGGCGGCGGTTCAGCGGCGGCGGCGCGCGAGCGCTCCGCCATCGCCCGCGCCGCGCTGAAGCGGCGCGCTGAAGAGGCGGAGAGGGCGGCCAAAAAGGCGCGGGGCGCGGGGCCTGTCCTCTTCAGGTGCGCGCGCGTGCGCTTGTGATTTTTTGGGGGTGGGGATGAAACCTCAAAACCCCCAGAAAGCCCCCTCAAAACGCCATCATATGCCCCCCCAAACTAACTCTCCCTTCAAACCCCATGAAAGCCCCCACCCCAAACAAACTCGCCTCAGCCCCCCCCGCCCGAACAAACCTTCCCCCCCAACAAACCCAAAATGGGGGGCATTGGGGGCTTTTGAGGTCGGGGCGCTTTGCGGTGGTGTTTAGCTGTGTTTGTTTTGACCTCTGCATGTTGGTTTTGGGCTTGGTCACGCGCACCGGTCCAACAACCAAACCCGCAACCAACGCCCAACGGGGGGGGTGGCGTTTCAGCGGCGGCGCGCCTTGGTGTGGTGTTTTGGTGTTTCGTGCTTAGTGTAGGGTGTTCAATTCGGGGTTGACGAGCAGGACGACCAAACCCTGGATTGAACACCCGACGAGGGCCCTGCGTTGTGGGGAGGGGGGCTTGGGGTTATGTTCGCTGCGTTTTTGTTTCGGGTTTTGGTGACGGGGTACTCGGCCCACCATACCAAAACCCCGAACCAAACACCAAGAGAGGGCCCTGCGTTGTGGGGAGGGGCGCTGGGGTAATGTTCGCTGCGTTTTGGTGTGGGTTTTGGTGAATGGGGCCTGGTGAATGGGGAAACCAAACCCTGAATCGAGCACCCATCAAGGGACTGGCGTTGTGGAGGGGGCTCGTGAGTATTGTCGTTGGGTTTTGATTTGGGGTTTTGGTGCTTCTCTTGTGAGCGCTGATGGCACCAATTCCCCAAACCAAAGACCCACAGCCGCCGCCCCCTCAAAAGACCCAAACCCCCTCTCCCCCCCCCCTCACCCCAACACCTTTCCCCCCAAAGCAAGCCCCGGAACAAGCCCAAACAACCAACCCCCGACAAACCGAATCCTAACAACCAAAAAGGCGCTACCGGGTAGGGGAGCTGCCCGATGTCCAGTCCCTCCGGCTGCCAGGCCTGCTGGGCCCCCTCGGCGCCCTCGCCGCCGCCGACGCCGCCGCCGCGGGCGCGGCGCTGGCGGCGGTGGCGGCCGCGGCGGCGGCGGCGGCGGGGGCGGGGGCGAGGGGGGAGGGCGGGGACGGCGGCGGCGACAACGGCGGCGGGCCTGATGCGGTGCGTTTTTTCTTGCAGTCTCCAACCTGTTTGTTGTCTGCATTCAGAGTCGTGTCGCAGTCAAGCAGTGGCAGCGCGGAACTGGTTGGTGAGCCACACACACCCTCCGTAACGCAAACCCACCCTCCAAAACGCAAACCCCACCCTCCAAAACGCAAACCCCCAGGAGCGCCTCTCTTCAGACCTCGCCCGCACCCGCGCCGCGCTGCGCGCCGCGCTCGCCGCACGGCCCCGCGCGCCCGCATTCGCGTCGGCGCTGCTCGCGCTCGCCGGCGCCGACGCCGGGGGGTGGGTGGCGCCGGGGGACGCCGCAGCCGCGGCGGCGGCGGCGGGGGGCGTTCAGGTGCGTGCGCGGATGGGGAGGAAGGGCGGCGTGCGTGTTTGTTGTGCTTTTTCTGCATTGCTGTTCCGTGTCTGTGTTCAGTGATTGGGCTCGACCCCCAAAACCCAGCTTATTCATGCCAAAAAACATCAAACATGCAAAAACCAAACAAAAACGAAAAAAACACAGGCTGCAGTGGCCCAAATCGAGCAGCAAATGCTCTCATCAGACCCCTCCGCGCCGCAGCAACCCCCCGCGGCGCCGCCGCCGCCGCCGCCGCGCGCCGGCCGCGGCCCGCCGGGCCCGCCCGTTTGGCCGCTGCTGCGGTTCCTGCCTCCCGAGGCCGCGGCGGCGGCGGCGGCGGCGGGGGCGGCGGGGGGCCGGCGGGGGCGGGGCGGGGGTGGCAACGGATCGGAGGAGGTGGGGGCGGTTGTGGGGTGGCTCGGGGGCTTGCGGTTCGGGGGTAGTTTGGGGGGGGGGGTTGAGGGCTCGAGGCCCAATTGGGGGGTTCGAGCTAGGCCGCACGCTACGGCGCGGACGCCCCGCGCCGCCGCCTCGTCATCGCCCCTTTCCCAGCCCCCACTCCCAGAAACAAAGAACACCCCCGCCGAGACGACAACACAAAACCGCAGGCGGCCGCAGCGGCGCCCGAGGCGGCGGCGGCCGAGGCGGCGTGGGCCCAGCTGGCAGGGCTGTACCAGTCTTTGGGGGAGGGGGACCTTTCAAGCGGCCTGCTGGCCCGCCACCTGCTGCGCTGCCCGGGTGGGTGGGGTGGGGGGTGGTGATTTTGGGGGAGGCGCTCGCGGTTTTCGGCTGTTTGCTGTTGGTGGGGGTGGGAGGGCTCGCCGGCGGTTTTTGGCTGTTTGTTTCAGGGGTTGTGGGGGGGGGTGGCTGGCGGTTTTCGGCTGTTTGCTCTGGGGGGGGTTACGCGTGTGTTGCCATTCCCTCACCCACCCCCAAGCAAAAACCGCGATGGGCCGAACTGGCGGTTTCTGATTGTCGGATGAAACCCGTTTTCAACTGGCTTCGAGGGGCGCCCCAACCCGGGGGGTCGATTGCCAGCAGGCAACCCTCCGCTGGCTGGGGGGCAGCCGAGCGGTCTCCGGCCTCTATTACAAAAGTAACAATAAAAACTGGCCAAACGGCCAGACACCCAAAAACCCCAGCCCCGCACCCCACCCGCAAAAGCCCCCGACCTCGCGGGTCCCCCCAAAACCCCCCTGCCAGAAACGCCAAAACGCGCCCCACCCCCAAACTCAATCCCGAGTCCCCCAATCCCCCCCCCCCGAAAGCGCCGAAACCCCCAACCCGCGCCGCCGGCGTGCGGTGCGGGCGTTTGTTTTGTCTTTGGGGGGCCGCCCCAACCCGAGGGGTCAGCTGTGCATATCCGCGGTCACCCGCGGGGGCGGGGCGGCCCCCTCGCCCCAAAACCCAACGAAGCAATCTCAACCCCTGACTACCCCGCTACAAATCCCCAACCCCCCAAACCTCTGAAACCTCCCCACACACCCCAAAGCCTCGAAAACTTTGAACACACCCGGAAACCAAACCCGGCAGGCTCCCTGGCCGCGCTGGCGGCGTGCCGAACTGGGCGCCACCTGGACGGACTGCTGCTGCTCGAGGGGCTGCTGGACGCCGCAGACGGGGGTGCGCCTTTCCCCCTTTTCTTGGTGTTCTTGCTGCTTTGGCGAATGCTGCTGCTTTGGCACTGCCCGAAACCCCTCATGAAAACCCCTCAATAGCCGCTCCAAACGCTCGAAACCCCCGCCCCGCCTTGAACCCTAAACCCCGCATCCCACCCGCCCGAAAACAAACCGCCAGCCGACGACGCCCCCCCGGGCCGCCCCTCCCCCTCCGAGCTTTTGGGCCCCCACCGCCCCCCGCCAGCCGGCGGCGTCACCGGCGTCACCGGCGTCACCGCGGGCCCGTCGGAAGCCGAGCGGTCGCTTTGGCTGCGCGAGCGCGCGGCGTGCTGCGAGGTGCTGGGCCAGTGGGACGTGGTTCAGCAGGAGGTGGGAGGAGTTGGGGGTTGTGGGTTGGGGTTTGGGTTCGTCCGGCTTTTGGGGGGTCGGGGATGGGCCCAGCGCCGCCGCAGCAATCACGAAAGCCCTAATTTTAAAACACCTCCAGACCCTCCAAAACAGACTTCAAAACCTCCGAAACAAACCTCCGCCCGAACCCCCCCTCAGATCGAGGCCGACCTGGCCCCCGACTCCCCGCCTTCCGCCGGCCGTACCGCCTCCGCTGCCGGCGGTACCGCCGCCGCCGACGCGCCCGATTTCTCGCGCCTCCTCGAGGCCGCCGCGGCTGAGCTTTCCGGATCGGAAGGCGGGGGGGCGGGCGGCGGCTCCGCCATCGCCCCGCCATCGGGCGAGCGGGACGGCGCCGCCTCGGCGCTGCGGCGGTACGTGCGGGCGCTGCTGCTGCGCCCGATGGCGCGCGCGAGGCTGGGCGCGCTGGCGGCGGCGGCCGAGGGGGACCGGCGTTGGGCGGCGGCGCTGCAGGACGCTGCGGGTGCGTTTATTTGTTTGTTTCAATTGTTTGTCTGTTTGGTAGGGGTTTTTTGTTTCTCCTCTTGCGAGGGGGAGGGTGTGCGCGTCGCTTTAGCTGGGTGCCGGAGTGGATGGCGTTTGCCTCCGCCCAGCCAACCACCCGACCACCCAGCCAAACAACCAAACCAACCAACCAACCAACCAACCAACCAACCAACCAACCGAAAAAAAAACAACAAACAAACAAACAAACAAACAAACAAACAAACAAACAAACAAACAAACAAACAAACAAACAAACAAACAAACAAACAAACAAACAAACAAACAAACAAACAAACAAACAAACAAACAAACAAACAAACAAACAAAC
>BDRX01000062.1:135057-157743 GCA_003203535.1 Raphidocelis subcapitata | reverse complement strand
AAACAAACAAACAAACAAACAAACAAACAAACAAACAAACAAACAAACAAACAAACAAACAAACAAACAAACAAACAAACAAACAAACAAACAAACAAACAAACAAACAAACAAACAAAACCCCCCCAAGGAACCGAGCTCGCCTGCTTCGAGCTCCTCCGAGGCAACCGCGAGCGCGCGGCGCGCGGCGTCGACGCCGCGCAGCGCGCCTTCCTCCGCCGCTGGGGCTCCGCCTCCGGCCCCGGCGGCGGCGGCGGCGGCGGCGGCGGCGGCGGCGGCGCGGCGCCGTGGCGGCACGCGCTGTTGGACCAGCTCCAGCCGCTGGCAGAGGTGCAGGAGGCGATCGGCGCGCTGCGCCGCATCGCCGGGGCCGCGGGCGGCGGCGGCGGCTCGGGCAGCGGAGGGGGCAGCGGCGGCGGCGGCGGCGGCGGCGGCGGCAGCGCGGGCGGCGGCCAGCCGCGCGCGCGGCGCCGCGCGTCGGGGCCGCGCCCCGCGCCGTCGCCGTCGCCCGCGCCCGGCGCCGCGGCGGCGGCGGAGGGCGGCGGCGGCGGCGGCGGCGGCGGCGGCGGCGGCGAGGCGCGGACGCGCGCGGTCGAAGATTTGATGGGCCGCTGGCGGCGGCGGTGGCCGGCGCTGGAGCGGGTCTCCTTTGAGCCGGTGCGGCGCTGGCCTGGTTTCGCAGACCGAAGCTGGATTTGGATCGAATGCGCGCTTGCCCAAAGTTCCCTTTCCAGGGTCCCGTGGGAAGCTGGGCTAAAAGCCCCAAAAAGGGTCTCCCGAAGCCTGGCAGCCCGCGACCGCCAACTGCACCCAAACCGCCTGATGCGGGGGGTAGCAACAAACAAAGGCCGCACTTGACAACGCCCGCAGGTGGTGCTGTCCCTGGGGGTGCGCACGGCGCTGCTCGATGCGGTGGCGCAGGCCACGGCGGCGGGGCAGGTGGGGCGGGTGGCGCGGGCCGCGCGGGGAGCGTTTGCACCTGTTTGCGAGTTTGCATCCTTGTGCCTGGGGATTCAAGTTTCGTGCTGTGCAGGCACAAGAACTTGAATCCATGGTACGTGTGGATTCAAGTTCTTGTGCTGTGGATTCGAATTCTTTGGCCTGTGGATTCGTTCCCTGAACAGGGCGCCGCGCACTTGCTTTCCGTGGTTGTGTTGCGGGCTTGTGGTGTTACACCAGGGGCAGGATAGCTAGGGAAGGGGGTGGCTTGCTTTGAAGTAGATCATGTTGTCTAAAGCAAAGCTCTGGGCCCGCGCCTGCGCCGGCGACGCGCTTTGGATTGGTTCGTGTGTGGTGGGCGCAGGGCGCCGCGCAACTACTCTGGGGTGTTAGCGCAGCAGATGCGCCGCACACGCGCCCGGCGCGGCGGCGCTTGCCGTCTGTTGACGTTCCATTCCCGCTTCCAGGCTTTGGGGTTGACTCATTCCCGCTTTCGGGCTTTGGGGTTGACTCGTTCCCGCTTCCAGGCTCTGGGGTTGACTCACTCCCGCTTTCGGGCTTTGGGGTTGACTCACTCCCGCTTTCAGGCTTTGGGGGTTGACTCACTTCCGCTTTCAGGCTTTCGGGGTTGACTCACTCCCGCTTTCAGGCTTTGGGGGTTGACTTACTCCCGCTTCCAGGCTTTGGGGGTTGACTCACTCCCGCTTTCGGGCTTTGGGGGTTGACTCACTCCCGCTTTCAGGCTTTGGGGTTTAGCCCCGCACCGCCTGCCTGCGGATTCGTGTTCGGGATTCCCGTAGCAGGGATGCGGCGCCGCGCATTTGCTTTCAGAAATTCAAATTGTAGCGAAAGCAAAGCCGCGGCGCGGACCCTGCGCTCTGCGACCGGCAGAGCTTTTCTTGCTTTTTGGGGTTCGCGGTTTTAGGGTCGGCGGGGGGGTGTCTCCCCTCTCCTGCCCTTGCCACGCTCACACGCATGCAAGCACTCGGCGCGCGCCGGCGCCTGGGGGCAGCGCCCAACCCCCAGGACGAACGAAGGGCAATGGAAGGGGGGGCTCTCTGGACATGGTCGGCAGTCCCGAGCCCCCTCCCCCCTCGCCCCTCCTCCTTTCGCCTTTTGAAGCACCGCTTGGGGCGTGGGACCCTGCCTTTTTCCTCCCTCGACACGACACACACAAACACAAGAAAAGACACACACGAAAAACGCAACACAGCACAGCACAGCACAGCACAACACAACACAACACAACACAACACAACACAACACAACACAACACAACACAACACAGCAAACACAAAAACACCCTCCACCCCCCCCGCTTGCCAGGACGCCGGCCCCCCCTCCGCTCGCGCCGCCGCGGCGGCCGCAGCGGCAGACCTGAGCCTCCAGGCCGCCGAGGCCCTGAGCCGCCAGGGCTACTTCCAAGGTGCCCGTGCGCTGCTGGACGTTCGGTCCTCTCAGCTGGTCGGCCTCTCCCCGCCCGCCGCCGCGCCGCAGCCCGGCGGCGGCGGCGGCGCGGCAGCGGCGGCGGCGGCGGCGCGGCTGCCGGGGCTGCTGGCGAGCCTCCGGCTGGGTGTTGCGGCGCTGGCGGGGGCCTCGGCGCGCGCGAGCGGCGCCGCGAGCCGCGGGCTGGCGCTGTGCCTCCGTCCCGGCGGCGGCTGGGCCGGGGGCGGCTCCGGCGGCGCGGCCGAGGCGACGGCGGCGGCAGCGGCGGCGATTGAGGCGCGCGACGCGGCGGCGGCGGCGGGGGCGCTGAGGGCGCGGCTGGGGGCGGACCTGCTGGAGCTGCAGAGGGCGGTGGATCTGAGGTGATCTTGACCGGCGCTGACCGGCGTTGACCGGCCTGCATTGACCAGCATTTGACCAGCGTTTCGTGGCTGTCGGTGCTTCGGTGGGAAGGCACAGGGCCCTGCCCCGTCCTGCGACGAACGCCGGCACTCCCCGCCGGCCCCGCCCCCCCCCCCCTCCTCAAAACAAACAAACCCAAAACCCCAAACAACCCCGCCAGGAGCCCCCCCGCCGCGCTCGCCGCCGGCGTGCCCCGCCGCGCGCTGCTGGCCGCCCTCGCCGCGCGCGCGCAGGCGCTCACGGCCCTCGCCGGCCTGCGCGACGGCGCGGGCGGCGGCCAGGAAGCTTCCGCCGCCGCCGGCGGCGGCATCGGCGCCGATGAGTCGGCGCACCGCGCGGCGCGGCTGTCGGCCGCCCTAAAGGATTACTCATCCGCTCTGGAGCTGCTGCAGAGCGGCCCCGGCGGCGGCGGCAGCGGCGGCGGCGGCGGCGGCGGCGGCGGCGCGGCGCCGGACGCGACGGCGGCGGCGGCGCTCGAATTCGGTCTCTTCTGCCACACCCTGCTGTCAGAGGCCCGCGCCACCGGTGCCAACGGCGGCGGCGGGCCGGCGGCGGCGGCGGCGTCGGCGGCGTTTGGGGAGCGGTCGTTGGACGCGGGGGCGGCGGCCGTGGTGGCGCGCGGAGGCGGGCTCGCGGCGCTGGCCGTTTCAAACCTCCTGCAGGCGCGCCAGCGCGCGCGCGCGCGCGCACACGGGGCGGTTGTTCCCGTTGTGGTGTGGGCGGGGGGGGGGGGGGGGGGGGGGGGGGGGGGGGGGGGCCTTGTGTTTCTGGCTGCACCGCGGCGGCGGCGCGCCGCCGCGCTGCGCAACCACCCCCAAATCACCGGCCCGCCCCAACCCAAGCCAAGCCAAACCAAGCCAAGCCAAACCAAACCAAACCAAACCAAACCAAACCAAACCAAACCAAACCAAACCAAACCAAACCAAACCAAACCAAACCAAACCAAACCAAACCAAACCAAACCAAACCAAACCAAACCCAGGCCATGCGCTGCGAGAGCGCCTCCGGCCGGGAGGCCCGCCTGCTGACGCCCCTCGTGCTGTGCCTGCTGCAGCCGCCGCAGCCGCCGCCGACGGCGGCCGCCGCGGGCGCGGCGGCGGGGGGAGACGGAGACACAGAGATGGCCGAAGCGGACCCATCCCCTCCCCCCGACGCGGCCGCCGCCGCGGCGGCTGCTGCGGCGGCGGCCGCCGCGTTCGAGGCCTGCTGGCGCGGCGTGCCGCCGCGCGCGCTGCTGCCGTGGGCGTCGCAGATGCTCAGCCGGCTGGGGGAGGGCGAAGGAGGGGCGCTGATGGCGCCGTTGGAGGAGCTCGGGAGGAGGTTTGGGGGGGGGGGCGTGCCGGGGTTGGGGGGGGTGGGATCGGCTTTTGGGCGGGCGGCAGGGGCATGGCAGGGCCCCGTGATTTCGTTGGCAAAACTGCACAGTCCAAAACCCCAAAACCCAATCTCTCTCAACCCAAAACACCCCGACACCCCACTGCAAAACAACCGCCCTTCCCGTAACCAACAACACCCATGCAAAAAAAAACCCAGGTACCCCCAGCGCCTCGTTCTGCCCTACCGCTTGTCCAGCTCCCACTGGCCCCCCCTCGCCGCCCGCCGCGCGCGCCGCCTCGGCGCGTCGCTGGCGGCCGACGCGGGCGCGGCGGCGGTGGTGGCGTTTGCGGAGGCGCTGGACGATCTGACATACCCCCACCACCGCTGGGAGTCTCTGCGCTCGGAGGTGGGTTTTTGTTGATTTTCCGTGGTATTCCTTTCAGTGGCGGGCTTGTGGCGTAAATCAGGGGCAGGACACCTGAGGGAGGGGGTGGTTAAGATTGCTTTGCTTTTCCGGAATGGGGTCGCGAGGGTTCCCCGTGAAGCAGGGCCTGCTTTGGGGCAAGTGACGCCGACCCGCTTCATTTGACGGGGTGCTTCGGCGCTGGGGTCGTGGAATGCGTTTACGCCACCCCAGAGCGCCTCAGCGGCCTCGGCGGCCTCGCAGGCGCGCGCACGCGCGCGCGCGCGCGCGCGCGCGGCACGTGCTGCGTTTGGGATTGGCGGGCCGCCTCCCGACCGCCTCTGCATCGAGAGGACGCCCGAACCCTCAAAAGCCCGCAAGCCGCCGAACCCGCTCCCCCCCCAAACCCCCCAAAGCCCCCCCCACCCCCCCCCCCAGATTCTCGGCGCGCTGTGCCACCCAAGCGGACCGTGAATGAGGAGTTTGCTTTGGATTCCGCCGCCGCATTCGAGGCGGCGTTCGGCGCCGCGGGGGAGAAGGTGGCGGCGATGACCGCCGATGAGGTGGGGCGACTAAACCCTTGAAACCCCTTTGGTTCTTGCTTGCGCTTGAGGTGGCCTTTGGTGCTCCCTCCCCTTGCAACAAGCCCCCCCCTGTCCACGCACACACCCTCCAACAAGCCCGCCGGACCCCCCTCCCCGTCGCCCCAACCCCCGCCCACCCCACCCCCTCCCAACCCCCAACCCCCAACCCCAGTTCAACGCCGCGAGCGCCCGCGCCGGCGCCGCCGCGCGCGCGCGTGCCGAGGCGCTGCACGGCGCTCGGGAGCTGTCCAGCCTCAGCCCCTGGTTCCAGGCCTTCACGGACGGTGGGGGGGGCAGTTTCTTTTCTTTGGAACACCAACCGCCTTTCTTGGGCGCTTGGGGACGCTTTGGGGTGTACCCCAACCGCCACCCAAAACTGGGTTCAGGTCGAGAGAGCCTTATCGATTCGTTCCACAGTGGGCGCGGGTGTTGCAATATGCGACTTCCACCACCCGCGCCCACCCGAAACATGTTTCCTTGTTTTGGCGCCTTTTGGTTTTTATCCACAAGACTGATGCTACCGCCCACCCCCACTTCAAACACATTCCCGTTTCTTTGCGCCTTTTGGTTTTTATCCACAAGGCTGTGCTTTGGGGTGGGGGCGGGCGGTGGAGGTTGCGTCAGCCACCACCGGCCCCCATCCGAAACTTGTAGTCCCTTCTGTATGCGTTGTTGGTTTGGTTCAAAGGCGTGCGCTCTGGGGTGGGGGCGGGCGGTCATGATTTCGATCCCACCGCCCACCCCCACTTCAAACATGCTCTCGCTTCATTGCGCCTTGTTGTTTGGTTCAAAGGCGTGCGCTCTGGGTGGGGGCGGGCGGTTGCCCTCCGCGTCCAGTTACCACCGGCCCCCATCCGAAACTTGTTTTCGCTTCCTTGCGCCTTGTTGGTTTGGTTCCAAGGCGTGCGCTCTCGGGTGGGGGGGCGGGCGGTGCGATGAGCGCCAGTCTGTCACCGGCCCTCCCTCCCCCGTCCAACGCCAACTTCCCTTTCAATTCTCCTTGGCCGTCAAACCCCAGTCAAAACCCCGGTCAAACCCCCGGTCAAACCCCCGGTCAAACCCCGGTCAAACCCCGGTCAAACCCCGGTCAAACCCCCTCCCCGAAACGCGCGCAGGCGCCGACCCCGACCGCCCCCCGCTGCTGCTGCCCCTCATGCCCTCCGTCTTCTCGCCCCACGCCGCCGCCGCCGGCGGCTCCGGCGGTTTCGGCGGCCCCGAAACCGCCGCCGCCGGCGGCCCCGGCGGCGCCGAGGGCGGCGGCGGCGGCGCGTGGGAGGGGGGCCGCGAGGTGTGTGTCGTGGGCTTTGGGCGGCGGGTGCTGGTTTACGCCAGCAAACAGAAGCCCAAGCTGCTGACCCTTTACTGCGACGACTTTAGGTGGGGGGATTTGGGGCAGGGGGGGGGGCGATCCAGATAGGGGGGCGGGATTTGACTGGGAGGCTCTATGTTCTGCCTGTTGGCGGGCTTCCTCCTTTTCAAGACTCGAGTTGGCAGACATCTCAACCCCCCGAACAAAAGGCCTTCGACACACCACCCCCAACCCGATTTCAAACCCCCCAAACGCAGGACGTCCCCATCCCCCCGCCCCACCCCCCGCCCCCACCCCACACTCCCTTTAAAGCTAAAACCGCCCTTCCTCCCACCCAAACCCCCCCAGGGCGCGCCAGTTTGTGGCAAAGGGGGGGGAGGACGTCCGATTGGACGAGCGCCTGCAGCAGCTGATGCGGCTTATGGGGGGGCTGGCGGGTGGGGGCCGGTTTGTTTGCAAAGAATCTTTGGGGCTGGCTTTTTGTGCTGTGCGTGTGTGTGCTTGCAGCAGCTGATGCGGCTCATGGGGGGGCTGGCGGGTGGGGGGCCGTGTTTTTTGGGGTTGGCGCTTGTTTGGGCCTGGGGTTTGGCTGGTGTGTGTGTTTGTGTTTGTGGGCCTTTGGTATTTTTCTGTGTGTGGGCTTGCTGCAGGAAGCATGACGCATGGATGCTCCCTGTGACAACTGCAAAGTCGCAATCCAAACCACAAAAAACCGCCAACCAAGCCAAATACAACCGCAAACCGAAACCCCCAGGCCGCAGCCCGGACTGCGTCTCCCGCGGACTGTCGGGCGGCGGCCCCCTGGTGACGTATGACGTCATGCCCATGAGCCGGCGGCTGGGGCTGATGGCTTTCGTGCAGGCGCGGGGGGGGCTTGGTTTCGGGGTTTTGTGGCCGATTCGGAGGCGCGGGGCTGGCTGTTTGCAGAGGGGGGTTGCGGCGGCTTCGCTGGGCTTTGCGGCTTTTTTTTTGGCACAGGTTTTGGTTTTTAGGGGGGGTGGGCGGCCCCCTGGTGACTTATGACGTCATGCCCATGAGCCGGCGGCTGGGGCTGATGGCTTTCGTGCAGGCGCGGGGGGGAGGGGTTGTGTGCAACTGGGGTTTGGAACGGCGGTTTTGGGGGCGCGGGGCTAGTTTCCGGGGGGGAGGCTTGCAACAGGTTTGGTGGGTGGACGCCCTCGCCATCCGCCTCTGCCCAAAGCCCGCTGATCACTCGACACATGAAGCAAGCGGGGCCGAAAAAACCCAAACCCAAAACAACAAAAACCGCGCCCCCCGGACAGGGAACCGTCCCCCTGGAGAAGGCAGTCGAGGCCGGACTGTCCTCAAAGGGCCACCCCAACCCCCCGGACTGCCTCCGCTCCGCCGCCGCCGCCTTCGAATCCGCCGTCGCCTCGGCCGCCCGGACCGCCCAGGGCCAGTCCGGCCCCACCGCGGGGCAGTCCGGGGCGGGGCAGTCCGACATTTCGATCTACCTGGCAGCCTTTGGCGCGCAGTCCGAGCGCGCGGCCTCCGGACTGCGCGCCGCGCAGTCCAGGCTGCCTTGGGACGCGCTGCGCGAGGCGGCGCTCGCGCGGGGCGCGGGGGCGGCCGAGGTTATGGTCGCGCGGCGGGGGGCGGCGACGCGGTCGATGACGGCGGTGGCGGCGGCGGGGTGGCTGGGGGGCGTGGGGGACCGGCACCAGGGCAACCTGCTTCTGGAGGTTTGTGGCGGGGTTTTGGTTGTTTGTTTTGCGGGGGTTTGCTTTGGAGGGTTTTGGGGGGTGGCTGCTTGGGGGTGGCTGCTTGGGGGTGGCTGCTTGGGGGTTGCTGGGGCAGGTACGAGGCGCTGGCAGCCAACACCCCTGCCCCCCCTAAAACCCCAACGCCCAATTCCCTCATCCCCTGCCCCTAAACCCCCTAAAACCCCAACGCCCAATCCCACCCTAAAACCCCAACCCGCAGGAGTCTACCGGGCGCATCGTGGCCATCGACTTTGGCTACAGCTTCGGCACCGGCATGCTGGTGGGGGGCCCTGGCAGACAATCGCCGCATGCCCTTGGTTTTTTGCATTGGGGGGCGGGGTGCAAAGCACTCCTCGTTTGCTGTTGGTTTCGAAATTGAAATGAGAGAGCTGTTTTGACGCTGGACTGCCCATTTGGCAACGGCATGCTGGTGGGCAAGGGGTGCAGAGTTGTTTTGTTGCTTTGTCTGCTTGGCTGGGACCGGGCCTGCTGGTGGGGCCAGAGGTGGGTGCAAAAGCAATGAAGCCAATACTGAAAACGCGAAACAGGGTTTTTCCACTCTTTTGCGTCAAAGCCCTGTTTCGACTGTCGGTCAGGGAGTCGGGCCCTGCTTTGTCACGCGCCAGAACCCCCTGAGCACCCCCGAAACCCCCAAAACCCCCAAAACCCCCCAAAACCCCCAAAACGCTCGAACCCCCCCAAAACCCCTTGCAGCACCCCAATCCCACCCCACCCCCAAACGAGCTGGCGCCCTCCTGCCTGGCCCCCCCCCCAAAAAAAAGAACAAAAAGAAGGCACAACATCCTATCCGCCGCCCGCAGCCGCCCGTGCCGGACCTGGAGCCCTTTTGCCCGAACCCCCTCCCCAAACAAAACCAAAACGCAAAACAAACCGCCGCCCGCAGCTGCCCGTGCCCGAGCTCGTGCCCTTCCGCCTGACGCGCCAGCTGCAGGGCCTGCTGCTGCCCCACGCGCCGGCGGACGCGCTGCAGCCGGGGCTGGCTGCGCTGCTGGGGGCGATGCGCGAGCAGCGGCAGGCGCGCGACTGGGGGGTTTGGGCGGCTCGTTGGGGGTTAGGGCCTGGTTTTCTGCGTGCGTGTGTTGACGGGCTTGCGGTGGTGTACCTCGGCCAGATTGGCCGAGGCCGGGGTGCGTTGTTGCCGCCAAACGCGAAACCGGCGCAAAACCACCCCGCCACCGCCCTTGCAGGTGCTGGAGGCCGTCCTGGGCATTGTCAACCCAAACCCCATTGCAAAACCCAATTTCACCCAAACCCCAAACCCGTGTACGCAAAACCAACCCCACCCCGACCGCCGCCCATTGCAGGTGCTGGAGGCCGTGATGGGCATCTTCCTGTCGGAGCCGCTCCTCGAGTGGCAGAGGGAGGCGCTTTACGTCGCCGCGGCGTCGCAGGCGCGGGCCGGCGGCCGCAGCGGCGGCGGCGGCGGCGGCTCCGCCGCGGGCGGCGGCTCTGCTGGCGGCGGCGGAGGGGGAGGGAGCGCGAGCGAGGAGGCGCAGGAGCGGCACCTGGCGTACAAGGCAGGTCCAAGGGTTTGAGATCGGCTGCCTTGGCTGCGATTCGGATTGGTTGGCTGGACTGGGATCCGTCCAGCCCGCTGCCGACGCTTTCGGATTTGGTTTGTTTGTTTGGGTTTGCTGCGGTTGTTTGTGTTTGCCTGTGCTCGAGACACCAGTGCGGCGGGCTGCCGCCCCCACCTTGGCCAGACCAGTCTGGCGGACTGAAGTTGAGGGTTTCAAACCATTCAGTCCGGCGGACTGGCTCTTTGCCGCGGCCAATCCAGTCCGGCGGACTGAAATTGAGGGTTTTGACGGACCCATTCAGTCCGGCGGGCTGCCGTTTTGCATCGGCCAAACCAGTCCGGCGGACTGAAGTTGAGGGTTTTGACCAGTCCAGTCCGGCGGACTGTCCGCTGCGGTTATCGGACCAGCCCGCCGGACTGCGGCTGCCCGCCTTGGCCAACCCCCGGAGCCCGCCCCCCTCGGTGCGGCACGACCCGACGGCCGCCGCGGGCGCGCTGGGAGCCATGCATCGTAATCATGGCTCTGGCCACGGCTCCCGCCGCGCCCGCCCCGTCCAACCCCACTCCCCCCTTGCCCCACCACCCCACCCCACCGCCCGCCCAGTCTCGTCCCACTCCCCCCTCGCCCCACCACCCCACCCCACCGCCGCGCCCGCGCCGCGGGCGGGGGGCCAAGGCGGGGCTGCCCCACGCACGCTCACTGCAAGGCGCACGCGGGGCCGTTTTCAGGTTGTCTGTCATTGCGAGAAAAACGGCCCCCCGCCGCGCCGCGCCAACCGCCCTTTTCCTCCGGCGGGGGACGCCCCCCTCCCCTCGACGCGCCCCCGCCTCGGTCCGCAAACACGGACGCCGCCACTTGACCTCACGCTCCCCCCAAATCACGCTCCCCCCAAAAATCCAAACAAACGCCATCGAGTGCCACTCCCCTCAAAAAGCGCATCTCTCCCCCCCCCAAAACGAATCGAAAACGCAGCTGGAGGCCGCGCGCTGCCGCATAGAGTGCCACTCCCCCCAAAAACGCTCCCTCCTCACCCCACCCCACCCCACAAACAAAAAACGAATCAAAAACGCAGCTGGAGGCCGCGCGCTGCCGCATCGAGTGCCAATCCCCCCAAAAACGCTGCCTCCTCACCCCATCCCACAAACAAAAAACGAAACCAAAACGCAGCTGGAGGCCGCGCGCTGCCGCATCGAGTGCCACTCCCCCCAAAAACGCTGCCTCCTCACCCCATCCCACAAACAAAAAACGAAACCAAAACGCAGCTGGAGGCCGCGCGCTGCCGCATCGAGTGCCACTCCCCGGCCGGCATCATCGCCGACGGCGCGCGACTGAACCCCAAGGCGGCGCGCAGCCCCTTTTGGCCGAGGATTGAGGCAGCCATCGCCGGCGCGCGGTGGGCGGCTTTGCGGGGGGGGAGTCCCTTTGACGGGTTTTTTAGGGGGTTGGCGGCAGTTTTTGGCGGTTTGTTTGGGGGGGGCGGGGCGACGGGGGCTCCTTCCAGCGGCGAGCGCGAAAGCGTTTGGGCTCCCGCGGCTGCCGCGCGCCGCGCCGCTTTTGTTTGCCGCTGCCTGTGTGCTGGGGGCGGGTGGGGGAGTCCTGCGGGGCGCCATCAGCCCATTTCACATGGCGGCACGCACGCACGTCTTCACACACCGCGGGAAAAAGACAAGCCCCCGAACCACGCCAAAAAACGACCCCCCCCCCCCCGCAGCGGCGTCGACGCACGCGCCGACCTGCCCGCGCGCGGCCCGCTGCCCGGCGGCGCGGCGGCGGCGGCGGCGGCGCTGCTTGAGCTGGCCATGGACGAGAAGCTGCTGTCGAGGGCCTATGTGGGCTGGGCCCCCTACGCATGACTAATCATTAGTCATGACTGTTGGCGGCCAATGCGCCTGCGGCGGCTCTTCGCCGCTGGCCCAGCCGCGTCGGCGCTGCCGCGTCGACGCTGCTGGGCGCCCTTTGCTTAACGAATGCCCGAGCCTTGGGCTGCACGTGACCCGCCCCGTTGCCCATCAAGACTTCTGTTTGCTTGGCGCCACATTACTGAACCGTTTTTTCCACACCGCAATCCCTGTTTTGTAACCCATTCCCTGCGGCGTTCGCAGCCGGTCTGGCCGCGCCTCGGCGTGCTGCGCAGAAGACTGAATGCGCTCACGGCGAGGCATCAGATCACAGCGAGCCAACAGATCACAGCGAGGCGTCCCCCACAACCAGCCGGAAATCGTCGAATGAAGTCTCCAGGTCCAACGCGCCCTCGGCAACCTGTTTTTTGGGGGGGGGGAGGGCGTTTGCTGATCAGGGGGTGGGTGACTATTAACCGGCGGCTTTCAGCCGCCTGAGGGTCAGGGGGCTGCAGTTTTCCAGGGGGACAGCTGCCCAGGGCGTTTTCTGCCATTGGGTCGCAACGCATCAACCCCAAGCCCACCCCGAGGCCCACCAGCCTCTGCCGTTCCAGCAGCTCCCCCAGCAGCGCCGCCGCCTCGGGGCCTGCCGCCTCGGCGCCGCCGCCGCCCGGCGCGCGCGCGTCGTCCTCGTTGTGCACCGCCTCGTGAAGCAGCTGGGGGGGTTGGGGGGGAATATGGTGCATCCTTTCAGCTTTTGGTGTTTGGTGTTGCATTGGGCGGGATGTGTTGCTGCTCGCTTCCTTGGTTTCAAGGCCGGCCAGCCAGGGCTGCTTGTCTGGCACGCGGTGCTAGTCCCCAACCCCTAGACCCTGCTTGCAGGTCAGCAGGCAGGTCATAAACCGATAGCCAGGGCCACACATTGAAGCCAGCCGCCCCCCCCCCCCCAAAAATAACATCCCTCGGGCCGCCCGCGCGCACCTCCCAATGGGACTTTTCTGGCCCCCCCTCGAACAGCGCCTTCCAGTAGGAGCCCTCCAGCGCCTTTGGAAGCACGATCATCAGGGAGGCGCAGTCCGACGGCAGTCCGGGGGGGTCTGGGGGTGGATTGGGGCGGTCCAAAAGCGGCTTGGGGCATTCCATGGGCGGTTTCGGGCAGTCAGCGGGCGGTTTGAGTTTGGGGCAGTCCAAGAACAGCCCAGGGCAGCTCCGTGCACAGTCCGGTGGCCGCCCACCTCTGCCGTCCGCCGCCGCCGCCTCGCCGCCGCCGCCGCCCGCCGCGCCCCGCAGCGGCGGCGCCGCGGGCAGCAGCCCCGCCGGCCCGCCGCCGGCGGCGTCGAGCGCCCAAACCGCGTCCGAGGCGCGCACGCGCGCGTGCAGCGGGCTGTCCAGGACGCGGCCCGCCCACGAGAGGCAGACGGTGACGCGGTCGGGGGCGATGATGACGGCCAGATCCTTCTTAGATGTGCCTGCCGTCAGGTTGGTTGGGTTTGGGGGGGTTGTGGTTCAGTGGGTTGGGTTATGGGGGTTTGTGGTTCGATCCAACGCGACACAGCCACAGCACGGGCGTCCCCCAAGCGCGCCAGCAAATTGCCAACAAAGAGCAAGCCCAAGCAAGCAAGCAAGCAAAGCCCCAAACGGCGCGCCTACCTGGCGGCAGCGTGAAGTGCACCTCCACGTCCCTGCTGCTCTGCTGCCACGCCACCAGCCGCGCCAGCGGCACCGCCCGCCATGCGGCGCGCGCCGCGCGCGCCTCGGGGCCGGGCCCGGAGTCCCAGGCCACGCGCAGTCCGTCCTCGTCGTAGGCATCGTCCGAGGCAACCGCGCGCGCGCCGTCCGAGGCGGGGTCGCGCTTGCTGCCCGAGGCGCTGCCGGCCTTGTCAGGCGCGGCGGTGTCCCGGTGGCTGGATTTGGGGTCGCACTGCACAGGAGGAGAGCCCCCGAGCGCTGCCACGGCAGCTGCTGCCGGATCTGGGGCGGCGGGGGGTGCGCCGCCGGCGCACTCGGCACCGGCCGCGGTTGTGGGCCGCGTCGCCAACCAGCGGGGGCGGCTGATGCGCTCCTCCAGCCGAAGCACCGCCGCCGGCGGCAGCGCGCGCCAGAAGCCGCTGCGCGGCGCGGCGGCGCGCGGCAGGCCGGCCGCGCGGCGCGAGCGGTCCAGGGACGCGAGCAGCAGCTGCGGGGTGCCGGCGGCGTTTTGGTGCAGATGGACAAGTGCCAAACATGTTCAGCGTTGTTTTGCTTTGCCGAGGGCCAGAGCAGACTGCAAGGACTATCAGCAGCAGCAGATGCGGCGTGGGCGCATATCAGGGGCCGCCCCCCTCCATCCCCGCCCGCTCACCTGCCCGCACGCCTCCAGCAGCTGGGGTGTGCTGGTGCCGGCCTCCCAAAGCGCTTCGCCCCCGCTGCGGCCGCCTCCACCACCGGCGTCGTCCCCCGGCGCTTTGCGCGATAGCGCCCCGGCCACGACTGCGTGCGCTGCCGCGAGCGCGCAGCCGGGCACCTCGGCGCCGCCGCCGCGCCCGCCGCCGCGCGCCCGCTCGGCCGCGGCGCGCTCGGGCCCGTACGCGGGCAGCGCGCCGGCCGCGCCGGAGACAATCCCGAAGTCCCGCCCCGAAAGGCCGTCCACCGCCGCGCACAGCCGCTCCGCGGCGGCGAGCCGCGCCGCCGCCGCCGATGCGGCGGCGCGCCCCGAACCGCCCGCCGCCGCCGCCGCGAAGCGCAGCACGCCAGCGAGCGCGGCGCCGCCGCAGTCTGCCAGCGCGTCATCCCTGAACCGCGGGCAGGCCGCCGCCGCCGCGCCGCACAGCCGCTGCGCGCCCGCCAGCACGCGTGGCGAGTTGAACCCGCAGAGCGCGCGCAGCGTGGCCGCCAGGTCGCGGGCGCGCAGCGCGGCGGCGGCGGGCGCGCCGGCGGCGGCGACGAGCGCGCGCAGCGCGCCGAGCGCGGCCTCGAGGACCGTGCCACTTCCGCCGCCGCTGTCGCCAGAGATGGTGCCAAATCCGGAGATGCAGCAGGGATCCGAGGCACAGGGGCGCTGTTCAAAGCCGGAGACGGAGCCGTCCCATGCCAGGCGCCGCACCGCGCGGCTGGGGCAGGCGGCGGCGAGGCGCTGGACGGTTGCGTGCAGGTCTGGTTGGGGGGCCGGGTTTGGGTGTGATTGCCTTGACGCATGCGGACAGTTCCCTCCATGCACCCATGCATGGCGCACACGAATACTGCATGCGCCATCCATGCGCACGCAATGCCAGTCAAACCCAACCCTAACCTCCCCCACCCGAGCAGAGCTCCCCAACCAGCGCGCCGCTGCTGGCCCTGCGCCCGCGCAGCGTCGGCGCGAGGCGCTCGCACACGCGCTCAAAGCTGAGCAGCGCGCGCCGCGCCGCCGAGCAGCAGGCCGCATCCTTGCCGCCTTCGCCGCCGCCGTGCCGCACGCCGTCGTGCAGCCGCAGCAGCAGCTGCAGCGGGTGCAGCCGCCACACGAGCCCGCCGGCGGGCGTCCCCGGGCCGGCGCGCACTGCCAGCAGCTCCACAATGCTGCAGAGCGGCTCGATCGCCTCTGGCGCTTCAAAAGGGCCTCCCCACTCGGGCCCGCCCGCGGCAGAGACGGCCCCGCCCGCGCCGCTCTCGCGGCCGTCCGCGCCGCCGGCTGCGGCGGCTGCCGCGGCGTCCAGAAGCCGCTGCAGCGCCGGCAGCCAGTCTGACGACAGCGCCGGCGCCGCCGCGGGCGCCGGGTCGCCCGCGGCGCGGTTGCCATGGCGCATGTCGGCGCCGTCCGCCGCCCCCGCCTCGAGCGCGGAGAGCAGCAGGCGCAGCGCCGTCGCCGCGCCAGAGCTACCGCCGGCGGCTGCGCAGGGTGGTAGGGGGTCGAGGGCGGCAGCCACGAGGCGATGGGGCGCAAAGGAGGGCCACCAGCAGGGCTCGGGGCCTTCTGCCTGGCCGGCAGCGCCCTCTGGTCCCTCGGGAGGCTGCAAGGGGTCGGCAAGCCCACCGGAGCGCCGCGGCAGCAGGAGCAGGAGCAGCTCCGAGGCTGCGGCCGCGTCGCCCGAAGCGGCGGGGCCGCCGCCGCCTCCGGCGACGAGCGTGAGCAGCGAGCGGGGCCCGTCTGCGGCCGCGAACGCGGCGCGCGCGGCGGCGGCGGCGGGCGGCGCGAGCAGGGATCGCAGGCGCGCCAGCAGCCGGCCGGGGGGGAGCGGCGCTGCCTCGGGCGTGCTGCCGCCGCCGTCGCCGGCCAGTGCGGCCCGCAGCTGCGCCGCGAGCTCGGCGGCCTCTGCCATGCTGTCGCCTGCTGCGCGATTTGGGGGTGGGGGGGGGGGGGGGGTGGGCCCGGCAGCGGCGGCAGCGGGCCCTGGCAGCGCGCCCGCATGGCAAAGCGGGGACCCAAGCGCCTCGCGTGCGCGAACGCCGCCCCACCCGGCCCCACCTGCCGAGCGGCTGCCCGCCGCCGTGATTGGGTACGCGCAATTCTGAAGTTTCATTCGCGCCTTGTACGCCTCACCCCCCGTTGCCTCGGGGAGATCTTGTTCCGAATCGCCCGCGCCCCGCGTTCTGCAGACCAGCTTGGCCTGCCGGCGCAAAAGAAGTCGTGAAGGTAATGTCGAAGGCATCCAGCCCCGCAGGCGCGCCCCCGGCCGCCGCCGCGCCCGCGGCGCGTGGGCGCCTGCAGGCCGCCGCGTTCTGGCTGCGCGTCGGCGAGGTGGGCCGGGCGCAGCGGCCCCATCCGGGCTGGGGATGAGAATGAAGCGCCGCCGCGCTGCGGACTTTGGATCACGGGCCGGGGGGCTGTGCCAAGCCCTTCAGCGCGCCGCCTGGCTGCCGCCGCCCCCCGCCTGCTGCGCTGGCGCCTCGAACGGCGCTGCGCGCGCGCGCGCCCGCGCCCTGTCAGCTCCTGCACAGTGCACGCCCCCAAACCCCGTCCGCGTGTCAAAAGCCCATTCCCCGCAACCCCCAACCCAACCGCCCCCCGCCCAAACCCCGCCCCAGGCCGCCCTCTGCCTCCTGCTCCTGTCCACCTGCGCCGCCCTCGCGGCGCGCTTCTGGGGCGGCTGGGGCCCCGTCGGCCTCGGCATTTTTGTCGGCATCGTGGGGGGCGGCGTGGTGGGGCTCTACCTGCTGGGCCCCCGCTACGGCCCCGACAGGCTCGCCAGGTGGGCGGCGCGCTCGTGCGTGGGTGCACCTAGGCGCGTCGAGTCAGTAAGTTGAGTGCCTGGCCGTGCCTGGGCAAGTTGCGTCGTTGATCCCAGTGCCTGCCACAGTTTTTGAGGCAAGCGTTTGCGTGTTCGTGCAATCCCTGGCCAGTCAACCTAGCAGCTAGCTGACAAACCCCCGTCAGCCAACAAACAACAACCCCGTGCCCGCCGCGCCGCGCCCGCCGCAGCGCGCTGCCCGGCCTGCTCGACCTCGCCCTGTCCTCCCTCTTTTCCATCCTCTGCCTCGCCGTTGGCGGCGGCCTGGCCAGCGTGCCCATCTGCGGCGGGGGCCGGTACGACTGGTGAGCCGCCCAAACCCGAAAGTGGCCTGCTCACGCGCCACCGGCCAGGGGCGGCGAGAGCCAGGGGGAAGGGGGGAACCGTGCGCCACCTCGCCGGCGCACAGCAACACTCAGCGACTCAGTCCTATACCCAAGAAACCGCCCCAGCGATGCTTCCCCCCCTCCTAACCCCCCCTCCCTTTTCCCCAGGTACGGCTGGGGCTATCTGACCGGTGGCTCCGGCACCTGCGCCGCATGGGGCCTGGCCGTTGCCGCCGGCTTCCTCGGCTTCGCGGCGTTCGCCGCCTCGGCCGCCCTCGCCGCCCTCGACCTGCGCGCTGGGCTGGGGCTGTGGGCGCCCGCCGCGTGGCGCACCGCCGGCAGCGCCGGCGCCGGCCCCGGCGGCGGCGCGGCGCCGGCCGACGCAGGCAAGGCGCCGCCGGAGGGGGGCCCGGCGCACCGGCGCGCCGACACGGGCGACGCCTGGAGCCCGGGGCCCGCCGCCGTGTGACGTGGTTCGACCTGCGACATATATGGTGCGAGCTGGTCTGATCTGGCCTGATCTGGTCTAATCCGGCGACTGGCGGGAACCGATCGGATGCTGCCCACCTTGTCTGCAAGTGGCTCCTGGTCCCCAGCGTGGCAGCGCCCCCCGCGTGCTGCGCCCGGGCCGCGACTAATAAACCGCCAGCCGGCCCAGCCGCCGGCGCGCGTGCCCGCGCGTGTTGCCAAAACTTGCCGCGCAAAGGCGATGAGGTGGCCTTTCCCGGCCGCCGCCAGCCCCCCTCAAACTGCAAACCAATCAAGCCACCCCCCCGCGTCGGGCGCCTGCGTGCTGCGCTGCTTTCTGTATACGCAGCCGTGCTTCACCCCACCTCACCCGCACACCGCCGCAGTCTCACCCCGCACTGTATTGCGCTGCGCTCTCCCCCGCAGCCGCCGCGACTGCGCCGCACCCGCACCCCGTATTGCACCGCACCCCCCCCACAGCCCCTTCCCCGCTGCCTGCATGTTCCCACAGCAAGCGGCGGCGCCGCCGCCGCGCGGCGCTGCCGCTGGCCGCCGCCGTTGACTGCCTCCCGGCTGCGCCGCCCGCTGCACTGCCAGAGTCAGTACCCCTTCCCCCCGTTTGACTGATGGGCGCTGACCGCCACCACCCACGCACGGCCCCCCCCAAAACATGCCGTTTAGGAGTTTCAGAGGTGTAAATGAAATGCACTGGCGGCGGCGGCGGCGGAATCCAAAACCGCCCCCTCCCTCAACATCGAGGCAGGGAGACTCGATTGGAGAGGGACCGCATGAAGCGCGCCATCCCCGCTGCCACCTGGATGACTGGAGCAGCTGCGCCCCCAATTCGCCCGCGGCGCCGCGCCGCCGCCGCCAACACGGCTGCAAATTGCCGGCACTCCCGGCGCCCCGCAGCGCTACGAGCAGTTTTATAATCAGATAAATAGCTCGTCTCACCCGTGAGACGGACGATCCCAACGACTTTAGCCAGCCCGGGAGAACCCCTGTCCTCGCACTCTCGCCGCAGCGTTGCCACAGCACGGCGAAACCGTCTACTCGCGATAAAGATGCAATGCTTACCATCACAAGTCCACTAGCAGTAGTTCCGGGCCGCTTGCAAGCAGTCAACGGAGAAGACTCCGGCACACCCCGGTGCGTCGGGCTGGCGGGCTGTTGCTGCTGCTGCTACTGCTTGCGGGTTGTACCCTGGCCGTGAATACTTTCAATCACCTGGCGAACGCGTGCCCAGGACGCAGGGGGCGCTATTCCGAAGACGCCGGCTTCTCCCGGCGCGCCCGCGGCTTTGCGCCCAGATGGCGGTCGCCAAGGCGCTAGTGACGTTTGGCGACCTGTCATGGAAGGTGCGCCGCGATCTCTGGCCTGGCGGGCGGGGCCGGTGGCGGCGCGAGAGAGGGCGCGCGCAGTGACACTCGGGCATCGCGCTAGGATCGCGCGCCCGGCGGCGCCTGCCGCTGGCGCTGGCTCTGGCGCTGGCGCTGGCGCCGGCACTGGCGCTGGCGCTGGCCCCAAGCGCCGCCCGCCCCCCGCAGGGATACTTCGTGATGTGCAGCGTGCTCTTTTCGTTTGTCATCATGCTCCTGGACATCTGGACCGCCGATATGGTACGCCACACCCCGAGCGAGCCACACCAACAAAGACTGGCCGCGGCGCAGCAGCCAGGCAGCGCGCCTCTGCACGCGCCTCGCCGCGCGCCGCCCCTGCGCCCGCGCGCGGCGCGCACCCCGCCCGCTCACCCGCCGCCCGCAACCGCCCCGCAGGTGATGTGCTTTGAGGTGCTGCTGTTCCTGCTGCTGGGCATTCTCAAGCCCGCCGACGCGCTGGCGGGCTTCTCGTCCAGCGGCGTGTGGTCGCCAGCTGTCATGTTCATGGTCGCGCAGGGTGCGCCCACCCCCGCTTACCCCCCTTTACCGCGCCGCGCCCACCGCCCTTTACCGCGCCGCGCCGCACGACGCGCGCTCCGTGCGGCGCGGCGCGTGGTCTCTTTCTCGATCTCTCTCTCTCTCTCGCGCGCGCGCCGTCTCGCTCTCTCTGCGACGCGCCCCGGCCCGGCGGGCGCACACCCCCAGGGGGTGAAGCGAAACGCCGCGGCCAGAAGACCGGCGGCGCGCGGGGGCGCGGGGTAGGATAAGCAGGCGCGGCCGCCATTTGGTTGCCGCGGGCGGCACCACCCACAACGCCGCCACGCCGCCCCGCCGCGCCGCCCCGCCCCGCCCCGCCCCGCGCAGGCCTGTCGTCGACGGGCGGCCTGGATTACATAATCTCGAAGATCCTGGGAAAGCCCAAGGACGTGACCGGTGCGCGCACCCGCGCGCGCGGCGCGCTTGCCCTGCGTTGAGGCGGCGGCGCAGCCCCGCCCGCAGCCCCCGCACCTGAACTGCGACGCGGCGCGCCCACGCGTTCGGCCACTGCAGAGCGCCCACGCCCCTCGCCACCCGCCCCCGCCGCCCGGCCCCCGCCCGCGGCGCACAGTCGGCCAGATCCGGCTGCTCCTCATCACTCTGTGCTTCTCCAGCTTTGTGTCGGACACCGCAGTCACTGCCATCATGATCCGTGAGCTAGCCGCGAGGGGGGCGGCGCCCTCGCGCACCTGCTGCGCCTGCCTGCTTCCGCCGCGCCTGATGTGTGACAGCGTCCTGCGTTTTGGGCTGGGGAGTTAGAACCGTGCGGCCGGCCAGCGCACAGATTGTGCGGAGGCTGGGACGCACGGATCGGCACGCCGCGCTCCCCCCACGCGCCTCGCTTTCCCCGCCCACCCGCAGCCATCGTGATCGCATATACCCAGAAGGCGCGCCTGCCGCTCAAGCAGGTGCGCGGCGGGGCGCCAGCCGGCGTGGGGGATATGATGTGATAGGATAGGATAGGATTGGATTGGATTGGATTGGATTGGATTGGATTGGATTGGATTGGATTGGATTGGATTGGATTGGATTGGATTGGATTGGATTGGATTGGATTGGATTGGATTGGATTGGATTGGATTGGATTGGATTGGATTGGATTGGATTGGATTCTCATTCCCTGCGACCTAAGCGGACATAGGGGGGGAGGGGCACCCGTGAAGTCGGGCGCACACAACCTAGCACACATGCAGCCGCCGTCCCCACCCTTACTAACGGAGTCGGCCGCGACGCCCGCATATACGACCGACGCCCGCACATTCCCCCGCGCGCCCCCTTGCACACAGTTCATGAGCCTCCTGGGCTATGCCGCGCTGACGGGTGGCACCAACACCATCATTGGCACGTCGACTAACCTCGTCATCTCCGGTGCGCGGGCGGTGACGGCGCGCGCGCACGCGGCGCGCTTTGCGCGCGGCGCCGCCCGCGGCCCGGCGCGCCGGCGGCGCGCTGTGCTCGCGCACGAGCGTGGGTGGTCTGTTGCCATAGTGACCGGTCACATTCTGCCGCCTTTCGCTGCCTGCGCCTGGCTCCCCTGCGGCCGTTTAGGGCACAACAAACCCTACAACCCATGAACCCTAAACCCTGCCGACCTTCGTGTCTACGGCCATATATACTCCCCAGGCATGATGAACAGCCGTTATGGTGACAAGGAGTCCCCCTTCTTCCGGCCCAGCTACAAGCCCATGTCGCCCTTTGACCTCACGCCGTACGGCATCCAGGTCGGGGCCCCCAGCCCCTCCAGGGTTGGGCTTGGGGTTTGGGATTTGGGTTTGGGTTTGGGCATCGGGGCCCCCCGCCCCTCCCACGCGGGCACGCACGCACGCGGGCGGCGCCGGCCATGCCGGCGCGCGGCGCGGCGCGACCCGCTGCGGCCGGCGAGCGCACACCGGTTTGCTGCCCCCTCATCGTCACCCCCCCCCATCTAACCCAAACCCTAAACCCCAAAACCCTAAACCCTAACCCCTATCACCACCGCCGCCCCGCGCCAGGTGTCTGGCTGGCTGATTGTCTGGTGCATCCTGCTGTCGCCTCTTTTCCTCACCGACGGAGAGGGCTGGCGCAAGTGGATCAACTACTTCCGGCGGGAGACACGTGAGGCCTGGGGGTTTAGGGTTTAGGGTTTAGGATTAGGGTAGGGTTTAGGGTTTAGGGTCGAGGGTTTGCCCCAAAGCCTTGCGGGCGCGCGGGGACGGGGCCCGCGGGGGAGGCCAAGGGTGTCGGAGGGCCCCACCCAGTGGGCTTGCCCACACGCTCGCGCCAGCTTGCAGTTGCGCACACCTCTTTCTCCCCCCCATCACAAAGCTTGCGCGCACTGGACCCCCCCTTGCCCCGCCGTGCCGCCCTCAGTGACCAGCGCGTGGAAGGCGCACTCATGAACCCTAACTTTTTCAAGGCCAAACGCCGAGGTCACCCCCGCCCCGCAAAAGCTGAACTCGCCCGCCCCCCACAACCCCAACCCCCTAAACCCCGCAGTGACCAGCGCGTGGAAGGCCCACCAGTCCTTCGAGGTCGGGCTGCGGGTGCCCCCCGACTCGCCCGCCGTCGGGCTAACGCTGCTGTCCGCCGGGCTGCTAGACCTAAACTTCCTCATGCCCACGCGCGTGGTCAGGTGCGTGCTGGGGTGGCGGCGGGCGCCCAGGGTTTAGGGTTTAGGGTTTAAAACCCTAAACCCCAACCCAACCCTGGGGCGGCGGGCGCCGCGCCAGGGTTGGGTGGGGGCCCGGACGTGGCGCGCCAGGGTGGTCGGGACAAAATGCAGCTTTTGCGCCAGCGCCAGCCGCCGCGCGCCCGCCCCACCGACAGAGCCCCGCGCGCCCCGCCGCCCCCGCCTCCCCTTGTGAACCGGCAGCAGCACCGGCGCTGAGAGGCCGAACGACCCCAACACAGAAATCAAGCCCGATGATATCATCTAGTGCGTGACGGGGGGGGGCGTTCATTTCATCATTTGCAAACACTGATTTGGATTGAATGGAATCGCGTATTGCAAACCGAAAGGGAGGTGCCGGGCCCCCAGCGGCGCGGCAGAGGGCGGCATGGCGAGCACCGCTGCTTGCGCCGCGCGCCGCGGCTCCCGCCCATTCCTCTTCCACTGCGGCTGGCACCACCCTAAGCCTTGACCGGTTTTAACCGGTTTCAGGGCTTAGGGTTTAGGGTTCAACCCCCCCCCCCCCCCACCACGCTCGCCCGCCGCAGCTTTGTGGGCGACATTACTAAGATCGCCAACGTGTGCCTCGAGTGGGACATGCACCCCGTGAACCAGCACTTGGAGCTTGAGCAGGGGGGGG